>CM060308.1:103392316-103394816 GCA_030674185.1 Monoplex corrugatus | reverse complement strand
TGTTGTTATTGTTTTGTTGTTGTTGCGTTATTTTGTTGTTATTGTTTTGTTGTTAGCGTTATTTTGTTGTTATTGTTTGTTGGTTGTTATTTTGTTGTTATTGTTTGTTGTTGTTGGCGTTATTTTGTTGTTATTGTTTTGTTGTTGGCGTTATTTTGTTGTTATTGTTTTGTTGTTGTGTTATTTTGTTGTTATTGTTATTTGTTGTTATGTTTCGTTGTTGTTATTTTGTTGTTATTGTTTCGTTGTTAGCGTTATTTTTGTTGTTATTGTTTTGTTGTTGTTGTGCTATTTTGCTGTTATTGTTTTGTTGTTGCGTTATTTTGTTGTTATTGTTTTGTTGTTTGTTTTGTTGTTGGCGTTATTTTGTTGTTATTGTTTCGTTGTTGGCGTTATTTTGTTGTTATTGTTTGTTGTTGGCGTTATTTTGTTGTTATTGTTTTGTTGTTGTTGGCGTTATTTTGTTGTTATTGTTTTGTTGTTTTGGCGTTATTTTGTTGTTATTGTTTTGTTGTTGTTAGTGTTGCTTCACTTTCTGCTTGCTTTTGTGTCACTATCCATCCCCCCCCCTTTACTTCCATGCGTTTTGGATCTTTTCTGTTGTGTGTGTGGTGTGTGTGTGTGTGTGTGTGTGTGTGTGTGTTGTGTGTGTGTGTGTGTGTGTGTTTTGTGTTTTGTGTTTGTGTGTTTGTGTGTGTTGTGTTTGTGTTTGTGTGTGTGTGTGTGTGTGTGTTTTGTGTTGTTGTGTTTGTGTTGTGTTGTGTGTGTTGTGTGTGTGTGTGTGTGTGTGTGTGTGTATGTGTTGTTGTGTTTGTTTTGTGTTGTTTGTGTGTGTGTGTTGTGTGTGTGTGTTTTGTGTTGTGTGTTGTTTTGTGTGCTGTTGTGCGTGTGTTGTTGTTGTGTGTGTGTGTGTGTGTGGTGTGGTGTGTTGTGTGGTGTGTGTGTTGTGTGTGTGTGTGGTGTGTGTGTGTGTGTGTGTGTGTGTGTGTGGTGTGTTTGTGTGTGTGTCGTGTGTGATGTGTGTGTTGTGATGTGTGTGTGATTGTGTGTGTGTTTGTGAGTGTGGGAGAGAGAAAAGAGGAAAGTGTGTGTGTATGATTGTGTGTGTGTGTGTGTGTGTGTGTGTGAGAGGGAGTGTGTGTGTGTGTATGTTGTGTGTTTGTGTGTGTGTGTGTTGTGTGTGTTGTGTGTGATGTGTGTGTGTATGTGTGTGTGTGTGTGTGTGTGTGTTGTTTGTGTGTGTGTTTGTGTGTGTGTTGTATGTGTGGAAGAGTGGTATGTGGTGTTGTGTGTGTGGGAGGTGGAGTGGGAGTGGAGTGTGGATGTCGAGTGTGTGTGTGTGTGTGTGTGTGTGTGTGTGTGTGTGTGTGTGGTGTGTGTATGTGTGTTTGTGTGTGTGTGTTGTGTGTGTGTGTGTGTGATTGTGTGTGTTGTGAGTGTGTAGTGTGTGTGTAGATTGTGTGTGTGCGTGTGTGTGTGAGAGGAGAGAGAGACAGAGTGTATGTGTGTGTATGTATGTGTATGTGTGTGTATGTGTGTGTGTATGTGTGTGTATGTGTGTGTATGTGTGTATGTGTTGTGTTGGTGTGTATGTGTATTGTGTGTACGTGTGTGGTGCGTGCGTGCTTATGTGTGTGTGTATGTATGTGTGTGTGTGTGAATGTGATGTGTGTGTGTGTGTGTGTCTGTGATGTGCGTGTGGTATGTGTGGTTGTGTGTTTGTGTGTGTGTGTGTGTGTGTGTGTTTGAAGTATGTGAGTATGTGATTGAGAGTGTGTGCTCGCGCGTTGGTGTTTGTGTGGTTGTGTGTGTGTGTGTGTGTGTGGTGCATGCATGTGTGTTGTGTCCCATTTTATGCCAAATTAATGACCACACAATCTGGCATAATTTTTACAATGCGATGCTGGTGACACATTTTGGCTCTTTATCACATGTATACCCCAAAGGTCCACCGTCGCTGAGATCACTGTAAGACCAGGGCATGGCGAACCACATGAATCCGAAACGACATACTGTCCTATGTTTACGTCTCTGTGTACAATATATTGCCACCACAACACGCCACCCAACCATTGACAAGTTAGACTCCAATCTTTTTCTTCTTCTTCTTGGCGTACGCTGCTACACAATCAGCTGAGTCCGGGCGATGAATGCAGCCGTCTTTTCCAGCTCCTGTCTGCAGCCATGGAGTTTGGTTGTCAGCGGAGTGTCTGTCGGCCACACGTCCTGTCTTGCCACCTGGTGAAGGGGACATCTTTGGAGTATATGCTCCGTGGTTTGGTCTTCTTGACCGCAGGGACAGGTTGGGGAGGGCGCCAGCTTCAGTTTGCGGTACATGTGGCTGTTCAGCCTATTGTGACCAGTGCGCAACCTCACCAGGGCAACTTGCTGCTCTCTAGACAACAGACTCCAATCAACAATGTATGTGACTGAAATGTTGGTTCAGAAAAAGGGGAATAGAAAAAAGAAAAGAATTGAATATGACAATGCTGAACTGAGT
>CM060308.1:103377316-103389816 GCA_030674185.1 Monoplex corrugatus | reverse complement strand
TTTCAGATATATCTTTGATTTTGCTTTTTCTTCTTTTTGCTTTCATTCAGTGTTTATCTACATATTTTCTGTGTGTCTGTGTGTGTGTGTCCGTGTGTGTGTGTGTGTGTGTGTGTGTGTGTGTGTGTGTGTGTGTGTGTGTGTGTGTGTGTGTCCGTGTCTGTATGTCCGTCTGTTCTTCTTTCATTATTTAAATATGACAATCAGAATCCACATTGTAATGTCTGTACATGTGTGTGTGTGTGTGTGTGTGTGTGTGTGTGTGTGTGTGTGTGTGTGTGTGTGTGTGTGTGTGTGTGTGTGTTGTTGTCTGTCTGTCTGTCTGTCTGTCTGTTCTTCTTTCATTATTTAGATATAACAATCAGAATCCAAATTGTAATGTCTGTACATGTGTCTGTATATCCGTTTTGTTTTCCTTTCTTCCGTCTTTTGTTCCCTCCCTCCTTCCTTCGTTCTATTTCTTCTTTTTCTATTTCTTGTCTCTCTGCAACCCTATTCCAACTAGAACGCTTACAATGATCACCGAATGGTCCCACCACGACCATCACTATCACCACCACCATTACCATTACCACCACCACCACCATCATCACTACCATCCACCACCACCACCACCATCACCATCACCATGACTATGTCCATTACTACCTCCATCACCATCACCACTACTATCACCACCACCACCTATCACCATCACACCACCCATCACCAACACAACATATTCCACCATCATACCTACCATCACATACACCCACATCACCATCACACCACCACCACCAACCAACCTACCACATCACCATCACCACTCCATCACCTACACCACACACTCCACACAACACCACCTCACCATCACACCCATCCCACCACCACCCACCATCCACCACCCATCACAACACTATTCATCCACCCCCTCACCACATCAACTAACCATGCCCCAAACATCTTGTCTTCCTTGATAAAAAGAAATGATGATTGGTTGTGTTGCTGCTGTTCTATCTTTCTTTCTTCTTTCATTTTTCTTTTCTTTGTGATTTTTTTCCCAGCGATAATCTTCAAAGAAAAGAAAGGGGGAAAAGTGCGACAGCAGAGGGCATCCGATGGGTCTGGCCTTAGAGTGTCAGGAGTTAAGGGCCGAAACCTTGCTTGACGGGGTTTCTCCTTGAGGACCTTCTGCTGTCGGATCTCCCCAGAGTTTGTTACTGCTGACAGAGGGTGACCATTGCTGTGTAGAAGTCCGGGTGTTGACCATCTGCTGTCCAGCTCTCCTCAGAGATTCTTAGAAGTTCTGGTGTTGGCACGGCCCACATGCAGCACTGAACGTTATTTTGGGGCCCCTCCACACTGCCAATGGAAACACCATCTCTCTTCTGTACACAGTTATCTCCCAGTATGCCAGCCCAAGAGGCTTGTTATGCCCAGTTATAGGCCAAATATTGGCGCACCTAGTTCATAGATGGCTGAACATTTGGGTATTGACTAGGGGGGGGAGTCTGTCATGTGAGACAAGTTTTACAGAATAGCTAGTTGTGTTGTGATTCAGACCTTTAATTATTTGTGTATTTACTTTATATATGCATGTTCCTTTTTTGAAGGTAAGATACACACATACACATGTCATTTACATGTAACCAAGATTATTCCAGCGGTAGACTGATAAAACCATCGTAAAATATAGACTAGGTAAAACATAGTCTAGGTAGGACCTCAGGACCTGGCCAACTCATGGGTTTATGTGCAGGCTTAAGGCATTGTGCCATGACACCATACACATGGCACCTGTGACGTTAGTGATATGGAATCGTTCCGAGCGCGGAGAGGGTCATCTTGAAAACTGAAACTGAAACTAAATAGGCCAACGGTTTGTGCCATGGTCATTTTCCATTTTCTCCATCATTTGGCATCTTTGGGGTCAGTGTATACAGAATTCATTCCAAGAGCAGATGCGCCGTCTTGAGAAACTGACTATGGTAAGTGACCAGTTGCCGTGGTGTAGTGGTTAACGCAACGGACTACCGACTGGAAGGATGTGTGTTCAAATCCCCAGCGGTCCCCTTAAAAATCATTGTGGGTTTGTTCAGCCCTAACCAGCCATTACCCACAGTGGGTGTGCTATGGGACTCACTGGGAAGACTGGACCACACAGTCGAGTCTCATCTACTTCACGGATGTGTCAATGTGGGTGTTGCTCAAATCTCTGACCACCCGCAGATGTCTGTATCTCTCGGGCCTGGTTGACGCAGGATGATTATGATAGTAAGCGTAGAGAACAGCCCTGTCACGCAGTCTCAATCCTAGATGGAACTCCATAGCATCATGATTATCATCCTCATTGACATCATCATCATCGCATTTTAAAAAACTGTGACAGTTTCTGTGGCCATTAAGGTGTCGTAGAAAAAGGGAAGGAAAAAAATTTGAGCACAAAGGTAACCTCTCTGAGTGCGATGATCATTAAAAAAAAAAATCTGGAAACTGAAAATCGGTTGATGCCTTAAAAGTGTACACAAGTGTAGTGCGCGAGGGCGTTTCTGTTTCTGTGTGCATATTTATTTGTTTGTTTGACTCTAGATCACAAAGAATATTTTTGAACAGGAGATCAGCTTGAACTGTGTATAACTGAGAACTTCGTATGTGATCATGATTGCAAAGGCCAGTGATATATGGCCGTGTTGTTTCTGTTCTGTGAGAATACTGGAATCCTTCTGTATAGTGATGATTTCAAAAGACATCCATGCATGGTCAGGGACCGCTTCTGTTCTGTGAGAAAATGAAAAATTTCTAGGGAACATATCACGTTACCAGTTGTTACATCAAATACAGAAACCTGTCGGGGACATATCATGTTACCAGTTGTTACATCAATACATAAATCTGTACGGGGACATATCATGTTACCAGTTGTTACATCAATACAGAAATCTGTACGGGGACATATAATGTTACCAGTTGTTACATCAATACAGAAATATGTACGGGGACATATCATGTTACCAGTTCTTTCATCAATACAGAAATCTGTACGGGGACATATCATGTTACCAGTTGTTACATCAATACAGAAATATGTACGGGGACATATCATGTTACCAGTTGTTAAATCAATACAGAAACCTGTCGGGGACATATCATGTTACCATTGTTACATCAATACAGAAATCTGTACGGGGACATATCATGTTACCAGTTGTTATAAATATAGAAATCTGTACGGGGACATATCATGTTACCAGTAGTTACATCAATACAGAAATCTGTACGGGGACATATCATGTTACCAGTAGTTACATCAATACAGAAATCTGTCGGGGACATATCATGTTACCAGTTGTTTCATCAATACAGAAATCTGTACGGGGACATATGTTACCAGTTGTTTCATCAATACAGAAATCTGTACGGGGACATATCATGTTACCAGAAGTTACATCAATACAGAAATCTGTACGGGGACATATGTTACCAGTTGTTTCATCAATACAGAAATCTGTACGGGGACATATCATGTTACCAGTAGTTACATCAATACAGAAATCTGTACGGGGACATATGTTACCAGTAGTTACATCAATACAGAAATCTGTACGGGGACATATCATGTTACCAGTTGTTTCATCAATACAGAAATATGTACGGGACATATCATGTTACCTGTAGTTACATAATACAGAAATCTGTACGGGGACATATCATGTTACCAGTTGTTCATCAATACAGAAATCTGTACGGGGACATATCATGTTACCAGTTGTTTCATCAAATACTAGAAATATGTACGGGGACATATCATGTTACCAGTTGTTAATCAATAATAATCTATAGGGGACATATCATGTTACCAGTTTGTTCATAATAAGAAATCTATATGGGGACATATTTTACCAGTTGTTACTATAATACAGAAATCTATAGGGGCATATTTTACAGTTTTTACATAATTTTAGAAATCTGTAGGGGACATATTTTAACAGTTTTGTTAATCAATTAAGAAATATATACGGGGACATATATGTTACAGTTTTGTTAATTATAAGAAATCTGTACGGGGGACTATATTTTACCAGTTGTTTATCAATACAGAAATCTGATAGGGGACATATATTTACCAGTTGTTAATAATTACAGAAATCTGATAGGGGACATATCATGTACAGTTGTGTTAATAATACAGAAATCTATAGGGGACATATCT
Organism: Monoplex corrugatus; assembly: GCA_030674185.1. Taxonomy (NCBI): domain Eukaryota; kingdom Metazoa; phylum Mollusca; class Gastropoda; order Littorinimorpha; family Ranellidae; genus Monoplex; species Monoplex corrugatus. The sequence continues at coordinate 103,385,627 of CM060308.1, read as the reverse complement.
TTACCAGTTGTTATAATTACAGAAACTGTAGGGGGACATATATGTAACAATTGTTTAAACAATAAGAAATCTTACGGGGACATATTTTAACAGTTGTTTATAATTAAGAAATCTATAGGGGGACATATATGTTAACCAGTTGTGTTATAATTATAGAAATCTATAGGGGACTATATGTTACCAGTTTAGTTAATAATTAAGAAATCTATAGGGGACATATCATGTTAACCAGTTGTTATAATACAGAAATCTATAGGGGACATATATTTACCAGTTGTTCATAATATAGAAATCTATAGGGGACATATCTTGTACAGTTGTGTTATAATTACAGAAATCTATAGGGGACATATATGTACAGTTGAGTTAATCAATAAGAAATCTAAGTGGGACATATATGTAACCAGTTGTGTTACATATATAGAAATCTATAGGGGAATATTCATGTTCACAATTGTTACATAATAAGAAATCTGTACGGGGACATAATTATGTTACATTGTTTAACAATACAGAAATCTGTACGGGGACATATTCATGTCAACAGTTGTTTATATTACAGAAATCTACGGGGACATATATGTCAACCAGTTGTGTTATAATTATAGAAATCTATAGGGGGACATATCATGTTACCAATTGTGTTCCAAATACAGAAATCCAGAGGAGACATATCAATTTACCAGTTCTTTAATACACATAGAAATGGACGGGAGAGTTTTGGGGGGGGGGGGTAGGATTGACATACGTTACCAGTTGTGTTACACATACAGAAATCCATTGGAAGTTGAATGTTACAATTGTAGTATCAATACAGAAAGTACAGGAGGCGTATGATGCTTCTAATTGTGTTACATATATCGAAATATATAAGATATGTATCCATTTTGCCAGTTTTGATATAAAATAATATATACATATATGTATATCCATTTTGCCGGTTTTGATATAAGAATAATATATATAATATATTTTAATAATATAATATATAATAATAATAATATATTATAATATATTTTATTTTATTTATATAGCGCAAAATCTTGACAAAAAATCAAATCTATATATGTCCAAATATATATATGTCCACTTTTGCCAGTTTTGATATAAAAATAATATCACCATCATCATCAGGTGCCCTGCCGCATGGCGTTGGCGACCATGGACTTCCAACCATCTCTATCTCTGGTAAAATAATATATATATCCATTTTTCCAGTTTTGTTATAAAAAAAAGAATCCGCTGACAGTTCTCTTACCTTTTGTGTTTCCATATCTTATGGACACGACATAAACTGTGATATTTCAGGTGGTAAATCAATGGTAGCTGTGAGATGATCGTTAGGTTTTCCATCCAAAGAGCAAGAGTATGATCAGGTAGGGAAAAGCCTAATATCGAGATTGAAGCAAAAAATGGCCGATAAGATTCAAACTTTACATGGACATACAGTACTTCATGATAAGGGGTCTGTGTGGTCACCATGAACAGGATATAATATGGGACATTGCTGTGAACAAATAGTTTCCTTGCTTGCACATGATACAGTGACACTATTGACCATACAGTCCTCCTCTTTCCACTGGGGCGCGCGCGCGCACACACACACACACATACACACACACACATACGCGCGGGCGCGCGCGTGCGCGCGCATATATATACATATATATAAATAGATAGATAGATAGATAGATAGATAGATAGATAGATAGATACTGTAGATAGATAGATAGATAGATAGATAGATAGATTAGATAGATAGATAGATAGATAGATAGATATATAGATAGATAGATAGAAATACATACATATTTATATATACACTCACGCACGCACGCATTCACACAACATACACACACACACACACGCACTCACGGACACACGTACACACAACCCAAACACATACACACCCACACAAACACTCTCACACACACACGCACACACGCACACACACACACACAACACATAACACACACACACACACCACACGCACGCACCACGCACGCACGCACGCATATATACATATACATAGATAGATACATAGATACATAGATACATAGATACATAGATACATAAATAGATAGATAGAAATACATATATATATATATATATATATATATACACTCACGCACGCACGCATTCACACAACATACACACACACACGCACTCACGGACACACGTACACACCCAAACACATACACACCCACACAAACACTCACACACACACGCACACACACATACACACACACACACACACACACACACACACACACACACACACACACACACACACACATATGCACACATACAAAAAAAAATTTAAAAGGTATTTGCTTTTCGCATAATGGGACCAGGTTTGTAAAAGAAGACAAACGATACAAATTCACGCCATTAAATGGCCCTTAGGTCTCCCTCGAAGAGAAATCAGTGTGGGCAGATCGATCTTTTTATTCCATTTATTCACCCCACTATCACATCACCCTCCCATTTCAAACCCCTTCTTCCCTTACTCTCGTGATCCACCCATCCCCACCCCCACCCATCCAGCTCTCTAGACTCACTTACTGTCCTATGTACATGAAGAGTACATGACATGATCAGTTAGTATCTTTACTGGGACTCACAATGGCAAGAAATGGTTCACATCCCTCCACCCCTTTCACAATGGACTCAACTTTCTCGTCTTTGTCAACCTTGTCTCCTTCTGCTCAAGTCATTTTTCTCCAAAGGGGGTGGTGGGTATACGTTTAAGAAAGTCTTTGTTGATGATGATATTCATTTGGTATTGAACATATATATGCTACCTATGTTTGTTTACAGGAAGATCGGTGCTAAATTTGTTACCTATATTTGTCAACAGGATGATCGGTGCTATATATGTTACCTATATTTATCAAAAAGATCAATGTTATATATATCTTATCCATATTTGTTAACAAGATCAATATTATATGTCTTACCAGTATTTGTCAACAAGATCAATGCTATGTATCTTACCTGTATTCATCAAAAGATCAGTGCTACGTATGTTACCTATATTTGTCAATAGAAATATCAATGTTGTCTATGTTACCTATTTGTCATCAAGATCAGTGCTATACGTGTTAACTACGTTTGTCAACAGGAAGATCAAGGTTATACATACTACCTATATTCGTTGACTAGCGCTATATGTGCTTCTTATACAGGGGGGTGCAAAAGTAGGTATACAGTTATGAAAAAAGAAAACACATACAAACAAATGAATATTGCATATACATGTAATAACAAGCTCAGCCTTAATCCCTCAGATACTCAAACTGTTTGCCGTCGGTATTCACACACTCCCATAATCGACATTGGAATTAAGCATTATAATAATGATGTGATACTTACTGTATACCTACTTTTGCACCCCCCTGTATTTATCAACAAGCAGCCATCCAGACAAGAAATCTGTCCACCCATCTCACAACACCCAGTTTTGTGAAAGCAACAACTGCACAACTGCAACTGAAGTGACCGTTAGTGGCAGCTGTTCAGTGATTTTCTGCTGTCTTCCTGTGTCTGTAGCCATCTCACAGGGCCAAGTGTTCCCCATTCCATTTCCAGAAGCCATACGCATGACAGGAAGTTGTTTTTACTGCTATTTCATACGTCTTCCCATCCTGCACTTTCTGTTTCCGGTCTGACAAGCAATCCGACCTTTTCCGTCTGTTTTGCATCTGAACTGCTATTCTGTTTCCTTCTTTCTTTATATGTCTGTTTCCTTTGGGTTATTTTTTCTGCTTTCATCTTTTCTTTTTTCGATTATTTGGATCTTGAAAAGGGAATTCAGGAGGCATTAAATTTTGCTTCTCCCCTCCTCCACCCCCCCCCCCTCACTCTTGTATTCATCAACAATGTTGAAGGAAGGTGGATAAGTGAACGTGTCCCTATCTTTATGAGACACTTTCTCCTTGAATGATGTATGTAGAACTGGCGGACAGAGAGAGGATTAGGGTGGGGGAGAAGGGGGACATCAACATGTACAGGTCAATCTGATATATAGTGGACTGCTGGACGTGCAGTGAGAACTTCCCCCTCCCTCTCCCCTCCCCTTCTCCCATCTATCTGCATGAATTTGCACGGGTTAAAGGAAAGGGAAAAAATGACGCTGGTAGTTTCTAATCTATGAATGAGTGTCTGATCCTTTTGAGGGTTGGGGAAGGTAAAGAGAGGATGGAGAGGAGATGGGCACCGCCTTCATGCTTCTGGCTCCAAGAAAAGTCGAGGTTTCTACCACCTCATTCCCCTACGACTTCACGGTTATGGAACAACTGTCACCCTTTTAACCCTTTAATTCCCGCACCCTATACATCAACAGCAAAAACTTAACCCTTTGATTCCCTCACCCTTTCAATGCCCCTATACACAAGCAGCAAAAACTTAACCCTTTGATTCCATCACCCTATCAATGCAGGAAGCTGGTGGATAGGGTGAGAGAATCGAGGGGTTAAGCTTTTGCTTTGCGGGCATGGTTGACAATACAGGATGCTGGTAAACAGAGTGCGGGAGTCAACGGGACCATCATCGTCATCATCATCATCATCATCATCATCATCATCATCATCATCATGTGCCCTGCCGCATGGCGCTGGAGATCATGGCCCTCCATTTGCATATATCCCCCGTCGCTGCAAGCACATCTCCCATCCTGTTTGTCCTCAGCCACCCTGCAAGTCCGTCCTACATTTTCTCCCTGGGTCCACCTGGTGTTCTCTTTCACTCCAGCTTTCCTGTTGTGACCAGGCGCTCTAATTCCCCTTTCCTCATAAAACGGCCTATAAATGTTGCCTGTCTTTTCCTAATCAAAGGGTTATAATCTTAAAAAAGGACGTGCCATGTGGAGAAAAGGTAGAAAAAAAATACTTGGGGGAGATAATCAAACGGAACAAACAGGGCTGTGGGGTGTGTAGAGTGACGGCCCCTGTGATTGACAACAGCGATGATTGTCGGGAAGACAAAGAACAAGATGGGCACAAGACCAGATCACGCATCCAGCACACAACTATATTTGACATAAAGACACAGGGGCAGTATGATATTTGCAGGCAGCAGAAAAATCACAGTGGCTTCGTGCGTTCAGGCAAATGTGCACGGTTAACGAGCGAGCAAGAGAACAAGAATAAGAACGATTAGAAAACATTTTATTTGTGTGAGTGAAGTGGCATAAGCAAAATGTTGCTCGAGGAATAGAGAGAGAGGGGGGAGACAGACAGACAGACAGACAAACAGAGAAAGAAAGAAAGAGGGAGAGAGAGAGAGAAGGAGGAGAGAGACGGAGAGAGAGAGAGAGAGAGAAAGAAAGAAAGAAAGAAAGAGGGAGAGAGAGAGCAAGAAAAGAGAGATAGAGGGAGGGAGAGAGAAAGTAAAAGCAAACAAGAAAGAAAAGCAGAGAGAGAAAGAGAGAGAGAGAAAGCAAGAACAGAACGAAAGAAAGAGAGAAATAGAGAGAGAGAGAGAAACAAAACAAAGAAAGAAAGAAGTGCAGGACACAAAACAGCTCTCATCAAACAAAGAGACACACATACAGACACACGTACAGACACACACTCACAGATAACACACACACACACACACACACACACTCTCTCTCTCTCTCTCTCTCTCTCTCTCACACACACATATACACATACACACACTCTCTCTCTCTCTCTCTCACACACACACACACACACACACACACACACACACACACACACACACACACACAACACAAACAAACAAACAAACAAACCAGTGAACTAACAAAATTTAAATGAAAAATAAATGATTAGAAAAAGCAAATCAAAATGAAACGAAAATCAAGTAAAAACCAGAAAAAATGAAAATACAGAAAGAACAGGAAAACATAGAAAAGAGCAACGTCATCACCGCCACTACCAATAACATAAACAAAATAGCAATGATAAACAAAACAACAATGAGAAACAACAAAAACAAACCAAACAAACAAAAACACAGAAACACTTCAGTTCCCCCACAAACCTCAATAGATAATACATGCAGATGATTCAGGGGAGACAATATAGTTGTCTACCCTTCAAGGTAAAGACAGATAGAGAAAGATGCCACAGTGTGTGTGTGTGAGATGTGGTGTGTGTGTGTGTGTTGTGTGTGTGGTTTGTGTGTCGTGTGTGTGTGTGTGTGTGGTGCGTGGTGTGTGTGTGTGGTGTGTGTGTGTGTGTGTGTGTGTGTGTGTGTGTGTGTGTTGTGTGTGTGTGCGTGTGCTGTGTGTGTGTGTGGGGTGTGTGTGTGTTGTGTGTGTGTGTGTGCTGTGTGTGTTATTGTGTGTTGTGTGTTTTCCTTCTTCTTTTTCTTCTTTTGCTTCTGTTTCTGCTTCTTTTTCTTTCTCTCTCTGTCTCTCTCTCTCTGTCTCTCTGTCTCTCTCTCTCTCTCATTTTTTCTCTCTCTGTCTTTGTCTCTCTTTCTGTCTTTGTCTCTCTCTCTCTCTCTCTCTCTCTCTCTCTCTCGCTCGCTCTCTCTCTCTTTCTGTCTCTCACTCTCTCTGCCTGTTTCTCTCTATCCTTGTCTCTGTCTGTCTGTCTGTCTCTCTCTCTCTCTCTCTCTCTCTCTCTCATTCTCTATCTCTCACTTTCACACTCTCTCTCTCACTCTCTCTTTCTCTCTCTCTCTCTGTGTCTCTCTCTTCTGTTCTCTCTCTCTGTCTTTGTCTCTCTTTCTGTCTTTGTCTCTCTTTCTCTCTCTCTCTCTCTCTCTCTCTCCTCTCTCTCTCTCTCTCTCTCTCCTCTCTCTCTCTCGTTTGCCAGCAACTTCAGAAGAAGATTTATATCTTGCATCTGGCGTCGACATGTCTGCTTATTTTCTTTCCCATTCCTCTTTAATTGGTTTTCTCTTTTTTCAGTTTCAGAATATTATTTTTGCTTTGTTGTGTTGTTTGTAAAGCCATTACATCCCCAACCCACCCCCACCCCTACCCCCACCCCAACGAGCTTGGCTGTTAAGAGATCCTGTTTTCTGTTTGTGAAATGTTTGAAGACATCTGTTTTCATGGATTTCCTGCTCTATCCTTAACTACAATTATTTTGTTTTGTTTGTTTGTTTTGTTTAGCTGTTTTGGGAGATTTTTTTTTTTTTTTTTTTGGGGGTTTACTTTTACTTTTAGGCAACACGTTTCACTTTTACGCCTTTATGTGCGTAGCAGGGACTAGCTGTAAGACAGGACAATTTGGACCTAATGCTGCCATCCCTAAGTGATAAAATGTTTTGACGTTTGCATCATGTCCTAAGCCCATCATCACCAGCACCAATCCATCATCACCATCACCACACCCACATCACCGCACCATCTACCATCATCACCACACCATCATCACCATCACCACATCCATCATCACACCATCACACTGACAATGACAGACAGGCTGCACATGTATCACTAAACTTTCTCCTTGACAAATGTAGGTACATTTGTCAAGGAAAAGATCAGTTAATACCATACGTATGTATTACTGATCTTTCTCCTTGACAAATGTAGGTAACGTATGTATTACTGATCTTTCTCCTTGACAAATGTAGGTAACGTATGTATTAATGATCTTTCTCCTTGACAAGTAAGGTAACTATTTTATATATATTTTAATATAAATATATATATATATATATATATATATATAAAAGACTAGATAGCACATAGGTTAGGTAGGGACTCAGGACCTGGCCAGCCCACGAGTTTATGTGCAGGCTTAAGGCTTGTGCCATGATCACCATCACATGGCACCTGTGCCGTTAGTGCATTATTATGGAGTTCATTTCGAGCACGGAGACGTCGTCTTGAGAAACTGAAACTGATACTGGAGTGATGAAATGAGTTGTGTGGGGATAGCCATAGGGCTGTGTATAAGATAAGACTGTATTAAGAAAACGTCGTGAAGAAATAGGCATCCCTTGCCTCCATCGCAGGCATTGGAATATTATCTTCCATGCCCATTCCACACAAAAATATGGAGATATTTCACTGTCGCACTTTTCGCCAGCAATGACGACAACTGATGGCACAGACAGAAAGCATCCTCAGTGACATTTCAAGATCACAGACGGCAAATAAAGAACAAAGAAGAAAGGAAGGAAGAAAAGAAAGAAAGAACGAGGAAGGAAGGAAGGAAGGAAGGAAGAAAAAAAGGCAGTTCAAATACAGCACCGACAAAATAATGCTGCAGTTGTTGTCAGACCGGAAGCAAAAAGTGCAGGATGGGAAGAGCTATGGAGCAGCATTAAAAACAACTTCCTGTCATGCGTGTGATCGCTTAAACTGGAATACAGAGCACTC
>CM060308.1:103354816-103369816 GCA_030674185.1 Monoplex corrugatus | reverse complement strand
TAACAAAAGCAATACAGGCAATAAATATATCAGAATGAAGGACCATTGCCCTTCTCAGGGTGGCTAATCCCACAATGTGGGCGTCAGAATCCAGCAGGCATCTAAAATATTGATCAGCTTCTGGGGGGAAAACAAGGAATGAATTGACAGATAGAAAAATAAGATGACAGAAATTTAGAAGAAGAGATACAGGCAAAAAGGTAATATGAAAAATAAATATGTTGTGTGCTACTCCCAGTATTCATATTTGTCATTAACACTGATGAAGTCCAACAAGAAGGAGAGAACAAAAATCAATATTTGTATATTTGAATTGTCATGTTTGGTATCTCTTTATGTGTGTGTTCTATAAAAAAAAATGCAGCTTAATATTCTATGAATTCTTACCTGAACTCGAATACAACCATTTCATGCCCGTGCTCTATTAGAAAAGTGCAGCTTGATATTGTATGAATGTTTGCCTTAACTTGTATTAAAAACATTAAAGAAAAAAAATCAACATCACTCATATTTAAATTTTTAAATGTGAGTTCGTTTCTGTTTTGTTTGTTTGTTTTTGTTTTCGTTTTGTTTGTGTTTGTGTGTGTGTGTGTGTGTGTGTGTGTGTGTGTGTGTGTGTGGTGGTGTGTGTGTGTTGTGTGTGTGTGTGTGTGTGTCGTGTGTGTGTGTGTGTGTGTGTGTGTGTGTGGTGTGTGTGTGTGTTGTGTGTGTGTGTGTGTGTGTGTGTGTGTGGTGTGTGTTGTGTGTGTGTGTGTTTTGTGTGGTGTGTGTGTGTGTGTGTTGTGTGTGTGTGTGTGTGTGTGTGTGTGTGTGTGTGTGTGTGTGTGTTGTGTGTTGTGTGTGTGTGTGTGTTGTGTGTGTGTGGTTGTTTGTGTTGTTTTGTTGTTTTGTTTTTGTTTTTGATGACATTTATTAAAGCAATACTTCTCTCTGCAATTGTATTCATATGATGAATTGTGTCCAGATAAAAATAACCTTTTCCATGAACAAAAGTCAAATAAAACACGTTTTGGATGACATTAATGAAAGTGAGACTACTCTCTGCAATCGTATACATATGATAAATTGTGTCCAGGAAAAAAGGATGGCTTTTTTTCATGAATGAAAAGTTTACATTTCATGTTTGTCGAAACAACACGTTTGAAGCCAATAGAAACAATTCATCACAAAGTGTACACCACTCAAAGTGATGATATGAGGGGCACTATCTAGCCACAACACGCCACATGAGGGATCTGACCGCAAGGTGGGTAAACATCACACTTCCGATCAGAAGATCTGGGGTTTAATCCTGCCTGTGTACCCCTTGTGTGGGGAGTAAAGGGATGGACAGTTTTGCAGTCCCCCAGACCAACCTGTGTGCAGACCTGCTAGCACCAAATTTAGCTTTGAGCCTATATGCATGGTGTTCGTCTGTCGTCGTCGACAATGACCACGGCTTCATGAAGTTGCTTTGAGTCAGTGTGTCCGGAGGTGACTGATCAATCCGATCCGGGCACAGAAGTAACGTCCACAGGTTGGACATCTATGGTCGGTTACTGTGGTTGAAGGGTTTGCAGCCCTAGCTTTCCGTGCAGCTCGTTTCTCTTGTGCAGATTGGATACGAGACACTTCTGAAGTGGTACATCCGGTTTTGATTCTTCTACGCCAGACTGTACGGTCGAGGGCAAGGTTTTCCCAATTCTCCCAGTCTATGTTGAGGGACTTTAGTGATGCCTTCAAGCTGTCTTTAAACCGTTTTCTCTGGCCTCCAACTGTTCTCTTGCCAGAAGCTAGTTCCCCGTAGAGGAGTTGCTTCGGAATTCTGGTGTCAGACATCCGGTACACATGGCCAGCCCAGCGAACTTGACTCTTTTGAAGTAAAGTGTGGATGGAGGGGAGATTGGCTCTCTCTAGTACTTCTGTATCAGGGATCTTCTCTTGCCATCGGATATTGAGAATCTTTCTGAGGCTTTTGGTGTGAAAATGATTCAATTTCCTTGCGTGTCTACTGTAAACAGTCCAGGTCTCACTACATATAGAACATCCAGTATACACCCTGATCATCCTGTAAGTCATGTCAGTGTCTGGAGGCATGTGGACACAAGACAATGATAACAATGATAATAATGATGATGATGGTGATGATGATGATGATGGTGATGATGATGATGGTGGTGGTGTGATGATGATGATGATGATGATGATGACGATGACGACGACGACGACGACGACGACAACGACGATGACGATGACGATGCTGAGGATGAGGATGAGGAGAAGGAGGATTATGATAAGGATGATGATAGTGATCATCACCACCATCATCTTTGTTACTATTACTACTACTACAACTACTACTTTTATATTGATTACGACGACGACGACGATGACGACGATGATGATGATGATGATGATCGCGACGACGACGACGATGATGATGATACTGTTGCTGCTGATGATGATGATCATCATCATGATAACAATAATAATGATGATGATGATAATGATAATAATAATAATAATAATAATAATAATAATGATGATGATGATGATAATGACAATCGTAATAATAATAATATAATAATAATGATAATAATAATAATGATGACAATAACAACAAAAAGACAGAGGATACACGTGGTTGGGGACACAGTAAGATGTGGAACAGCTTCTACTGTAGCTGAACAAGTCGATTTTTCAGTGGCAGTCCCTGGCACAGCTGACACACATGAAGGCCGATAGCTGTGGCTGGGTGGTCGCTGCCACAGCTTTCCTTCTCTCTCTTCTGTCCAACCTCATTTGCGTCCGTTGCTCCTCAGCAATGGCGATGTCTGCACGTACAGCCTGTCTCCACTATAGAGATTTGTTCCTGTCTTTTCCCAAGTGCCCACACGGACGTCAGCAGACTGCAGATCACTTTGCAGATGTCCCTGTATAGCAGCAGTAGGCGTCCTGTGGGCCTGGATATGATGGAAGAATTTAAAACTGAATCCAACTGAAGATTGCAAGGGATACAAGGTGACTGATGACTGGGTCCGAATGCGACATGCAACGCATGGACAGCCCCCCGTTTGCTTGATGAAATGACTATCGAGTGGCGTCGGGAGCTTGGGAGGTGATTGTCCAGAGAGTGGCGAGGCATTGGTGCTCCGGATCCCATCCGCAAACTCGTGGCGTTTCTTGTTAATTTGTAGGGTTCATTAAGTTCAGTATCTACCAGTGTGGGATATACAATACAATACAATACAATACAATACAATACTTTATTTGTATAGCGCAAAATCTTGATAAAATCAAATCTAAGCGCTAAAACAGACACACACGCACGCACGCAAACCAAAACACACACACACACACACACACACACACACACACACACACACACACACACACACACACACACACACACACACACGCACACGCACACGGCTAAAATGGGGAGAAAGAATAAAAGCAATGGAAAATTATAGAGAGCATATTATCTGGGAGACTGGTTCAGCCTGTGCCCAACCTTATCAAGCAGTAGATGGCGCTGCATTGAGATGACGGGAGACAGGATCTAGACTTTCTGTTAGTTTTGGTATCACTCTTCTCCAGAGAGTGTCTCGTAAAACATGTCCTCAAATTTCCTTTACTTTCGGTGTCGTTTTCTTCCAGAGAGCGTCTCAAAGTTAACGAAATGTCCACTTGATTCAATACTGTAAATGCCATGTGATAGAACAGAATCCAAACTGATAGTGGCACTTGGCACAAGCTTGTGCATAGAGTGCCAAAACCTCTCCCACCTCCCTCAAAATGAGTTGTATGTCACATGGCAGTCTTAGCTTTACAGACTATAAACGTAATGTATGCTCTTTGTAATGGTGGAAATCGTTTTAAAATCAGATGTTTATTTTCTTAGATCATGATGTGCCTTGCCTCATGGCGTTGGTTATCATGGCCCTCCATACTAATCTATCCCCTGTCGCTGCAAGCACATCCTCCACCTTCTCTGTACTCAGCCACCCTGCAAGTCCGTCCAATATCTTCTCCCTGGGTCTACCTGGTCTTCTCTTTCCCTCCAGCTTTCCTGTTGTGACCAGGTGCTCCAATTCCCTCTCCTCATAAAATGTCCTATAAATGTTGCTTGTCTTTTCCTAATCCTCTTTATCAATGATCCTTTTGTGTCTGCCTCCATAAAGACTGTCTCGTTTGTTTTCTTTGATATGGTCTTTGAAATATGATATACCTACCAGTCAGTTCTTTGAGGGGAAAAAGCAAACACAGGATACCAAATAGTTATTTCAGCAAAAAAAAATAAAAACACCCTTAGCAATCAGAGCCTGATCTTCACGACTTCCTGCACACTTGTCAACCACTTGCGTTTGGTGTGACAGGACTGATACAGAAACTGAAGGCATGACTAATTGTTGAAAACAGCCATTTTCTGATTTGTTTTCCTTGAAAAAAGGGCAATCAAATGTTGCGTAGAAGTTTTCAAATAATTTAAAAAAGAAAAAAATAGCATATTACAAATTTACAGGTAGTAGATGTGTTAAATAACTAGTACCATCAGTTGAATTAAATTACCCCAAATTGACCCGACACCCCGACTTCCTATGTCAGCTGCTAGCAGCCAATACTGTGAGGTGACACACGATTCATTGTGTGGTAGATGGTCTTACATGAAACAAGGAACTGACATCAACTAGATGAATGGTGTGTTAAAATGGACAGTGAATAGACTGGTTTTCAAGGTCTGGGTGGACACTGAGTCGGCACATCAGATTTCCAGTCCACAGTTCTTTCACATAAGGCAGGCATCCAGCTCTCAAATCATCAGCATCATGTGCCCTGCAGCATGGCGTTGGCCATCATGGTCCTCCATACGAATCTATCCCTTGTCGCCGCAAGTACATCTCACACCCTGTCTGTCTTCATCCACTCCGCAAGTCCGTCCAATATTTTCTCCCTGGGTCTACCTGGTGTTCTTTTCCCCGCCAGCTTTCTCGTTGTGACTAGGTGCTCTAATTTCTCTTGCCTCATAAAGTGACCAGTAAATGTTGCTTGTCTTTTCCTAATCTTCTTCATAAATGTTCTTTTTGTGTTTGCCTCTTTCAAGACTGTCTCGTTTGTTTTCTTTGCTGTCCATAGAGCTCTAAACATTCTTCTTACAAACCTCATTTCAGCTGCCTCAATCCTGCTCTGACATTGTGTGTTGATTGTCCACGCCTCGTATCCGTACAACAGTATTGGTTCTATATAACACTGCAAAACTCAGTTTAAATACACAGTACAAACGCCATGGTCATATCACAGTTCTATCACATTAAACACCATGGTCATATCACAGTTCCATCACATTAAACATCATGGTCATATCACAGTTCTATCACATTAACCCTTTGACTCCTGCACCCTATCCACCAAGTGCAAAACCTTAACCCTTTGACTCTCTCATCCTATCCACAAGCTTCCTGCATGAAGTTGGTGGATAGGGTGAGGGAGTCAAAGGTTAAGTTTTCGCTTTGCTAACATGGTTGACAATGCAGGATGCTGGTGGACAGGGTGCGGGAGCCAAAGGGTTAAAGACCATGGTCATATCACAGTTCTATCGCATAAGGCAGCCAGGCAGCATTCTGTTCAAATACACTCTGCAAATACTTCCGTCAGATCAGCTTCGGGTACATGCTCACATCACGCCCCATCCTCAGGGAAAGATCACTCTCTTCCTCTAATCCTGTTAGCCTGGAGTTGTCTGCCCCGTGAAGTTCATCACTCGACTTGTCCAACTTCATCTACAGCTGTCCTCAACACCACTGGATGTACACAGCCCCCCCTCCCCCTTCCCCTCCCCCTTCCCCTCCCCCCAAACTCAATTTTGATGTAAGCCTCCAGTCGCCATGTTCCTGTCCTCCTTAATCGAAGTGTGTGTGTGTCTGTGTGTGTGTGTTGTGTGTGTGTGTGTGTGTGTGTGTGTGTGTGTGTGTGTGTGTGTGTGTGTGTGTGTGTGTGTGTGTGTGTGTGTGTGTGTGTGTATGTGTGTGTGTGTGTGTGTGTGTGTTGTGTGTGTGTGTGTGTGTGTGTGTGTGTGTGTGTGTGTGTTGTGTGTGTGCGTGAGTGTAGGACTGTCAAGTGCACACACGAAGTCACTTGAGAGAAAGAGAGAGAAGAAGAAGAAGAATGCGAAGAAGAATGCGAAAGAAGAAGAAGAAGAATGCGAAGAAGAACAATGCGAAGAAGAAGAATGCGAAGAAGAAGAATGCGAAGAAGAATCCGAAGAAGAAGAAGAGAATGCGAAGAGAATGCGAAGAAGAATGCGAAGAAGAATGCGAAGAATGCGAAGAATGCGAAGAAGAATGCGAAGAAGAATGCGAAGAAGAATGCGAAGAAGAAGTAGAAGAAGAATGCGAAGAAGAAGAAGAAAAAAGAATGCGAAGAAGAAGAAGAAGAAGAAGAAGAAGAAGAAGAAGAAGAAGAAGAATGCGAAGAAGAAGAATGCGAAGAAGAAGAAGAAGAAGAAGAAGAAGAATGCGAAGAAGAAGTATTAACCAGTAGCTTCAGTTTTGGTTGTTACTACGTTACTACTCATCACAATCCACCAAATGACAGAGATTCCAAATATTACAACATATAACTGATATTATGACAAAATCCCCGAACCACTGTTCCAGTATTCCATCGGTTCTGTGACTCAATACAACAGATTTCACTGAAACCACCAAACAAACAACAAATCTGATAGCAGCAGCATTTACATTTATGACAAACACTTAGTTTTTATATAACTCAATTTTCTGGTATATTTTGTATGTGGCCAAATAACTTCCTTAAATGTGGGACCATGACATACATCCTTGCCATACACATAACAAGCTGTTTCCTATTATCAATTTGACTTGTGTTGTGCAGTGAAGAAAATGTTGAGAGTTCCATTGACAGCAAAGAAAACAAACGAGACTGTCTTGATGGAAGCAGACACAAGAAGATCATTCTTAAGGAAGATTAGGAAAAGACAGGCAACATTTATAGGCCATTTTATGAGGAAAGGGGATTTGGAGCACCTGGTCACAACGGGAAAGCTGGAGGGAAAGAGAGCACCAGGTAGACCCAGGGAGAAGATACTAGACAGACTTGCAGAGTGGCTGAAGACGAGGAGGGTGGAGGAGATGCTTGAGGCAACAAGTGATACAGACAGATGGAAGTCCATAATAGCCAACGCCATGCGGCAGGGCACCTGATGATGATGATGATGATGTGCAGTGAAAAAATCTGTTGAACACAAATCTTAACTCAACGTCTATTTTTCAAGATTTTGTGCTGGTCCAGCTCTTGTGATTCCTCTGGTATCTTCCATTGCTTTTATTCTTGCTTTTATTGCTTTTATTGCTTTTATTCTTGCTTTTATTGCTTTTATTCTTTCTCCCCATTTATAGCCGTGTGTGTGGTGTGTGTGTGTGTGTGTGTGTGTGTGTGTGTGTGTGTGTGTGTGCGTGCATGTGTGTGCGTGCGTACGTGCGTGCGTGCGTGCGTGTGTGTGTTTCAGCGCTTAGATTTGATTTTATCAAGATTTTGCGCTATATAAATATTGTAATTATATCTATGCATGATTGAATGTGTGCATGAGCTGCACAGGGAACCACTGATTGGTTGATAAAGGAAAATTCAGTTTGCCATTGAGATCTCAACATGACCATCCAAAGCACAATGGAGGGTACACATGGAAATCAGAAGCGCAGAAGTGTTAATGCTGTCAGACTGACGCCCCTCTCACAGTGACTACATAGGACGGTACGTCGTTCACACATATCACCACACCACCACAGTCATGGCTTGGCCCTTAGCACAGTACAGGAGGAAGGAAGCCGGTAGATGACAGTCTTAGACTGGGGATGGGAGAGTACGTATACTGGGAATGATCAATGGAGTTTACTTTCTTCCGAGGTGCTGAAACGATAAAGACTGATACCGGACTGAAGTATTGCCACCGAATAAAACTTTCTTGTAAGAAATCCAAAACAAGTGTGACTGCCCGCGTTCAAGCAAACAGGAACCAGAAAAAACATGAAAAAGAAGAAGAACGGGTATTTAATACAAGACAAGACAGGCGCAAATTTTCGGCCAGCTGGCCTTTGTCAATCGTAAGATCACAAACAAACAAACACCAAGTACAAAAACAAGGAGAAAACGATTGAAACTTCCCTACTGCTCCTTCCGTAAAATGTTCTTGGTAGACTGCAACAGCTGCTTATTGTTTTTGTCAGGAAGGAGCAGCAGGGAAGTTTCGGTCTTTTTCTCCTAATTTTTGTACCTGGTGTTTGTTTGTTTGTGATCTTATGCTTGACAAAGACCAGTTGGCCGAAAATTTGTGCCTGTCTTGTCTTGTATTAAATACGCGTTCTTTAGTATTAAATACGCGTTCTTATTCTTTTTCGTATTTTTTTGTTTAGGGGGGGGGGGGGTCCTTTCTTGTAAGATACACAGTGACAAAACTAGCCGTATGTTCTATTCAGTTCAGTTCATATTGCTTATAGCCCAGCCGACTACTTGAGCCATATCAGGGCTAGCACCACGTCAGAAAAAACGACAACCCGTTAAGATAAAAGACAGCAGTTAAAAACCATGCCCACCGTCAAGCCGTGTGCTCTAAAGCACGAACAAAGAAACATGATACTTGTTCAAAGTTACTGAACGCCATAGACAATGGAAAACATGAAGCAGACTGACTTGTGTCAAGCTGTGATGACATATTTATAACGGAAGGAATTTGTATGGAACCAACCTGACACCTGGAATCTATCACGTGTCCAGAAAACGATGCACTGACTGAGTACATCACTGACAGTCTGACACTTAGTGATGATTGAAAAAGGTAATCCTAGACATGGCAGCTGAAGCAAAGATCTAACACAGCACGCAGTATGGCACCTAGTAATTCTGATGAAAAGACCAACAAAACCTTGTGAATATATTAGAAATACAAAATCAAAAATAGAAGGTTGGACCTAGATAGCAAGAAGACTGAAGTAATGATAATCAGTAAAAAAAAAAAAAAAAAAAAATAAAAAAAACAAGAAATCTCATCATGCAAAATAAGGGAAAATGGCACCATATTGAGACAAGTTGATAAGTTTAAATATCTGGGAACAGTCATCTCACCAGACAGCAGATGCACATTAGAAATAGCCAACAGAATCGGCCAAGTCAAACAGCATTCCAGTAGATGAAAAGTGTACTTACCAACAAATGCCTATCAATTAACATCAGGAAGAGAGTTCTTCAGTGTTGTATAGAACCGATCATGTTATGTTGTTGTGAGGCGTTCAAAGTCCACAGAGTGGAAAGCTATACAATTGTAACTGCACGATCAGGACAAACACGTGTTGCATACATATTTCACTTTGATGTAAACTACACAATTGTAACTGTAGAGTCTGGATAAACACACCTGCTGACTACATATTTCACTTTGATATGAACTACACAAAAGCTTGTGAATATACTAGAAACAGAAAGCAAAGGTAAGGGGTTGGAGCTAAACAGCAGTAAAAGACTGAAGTCATGGTGATCAGTAAAAAAAACATGAAATCCCCTCCTGCAAAATAACAGCAAATGGCACAACCTTGACACAGGTTAATAAGTTGAAATACCTGGGAACGGTCATTTCATCAGACGGCAGATGCACATCGGAAATAGCTGGCAGAATCGGCCAAGCCAAAACAGCATTCAAGAAGATGACAAGCATTCTTACCAACAAATGCCTATCAATTAACATCAGAAAGAGAGTCCTTGAATGTTATATAGAACCAATACTGTTGTACGGATGCGAGGCGTGGACAGTCAGCAAGCAAAGCCAGAGCAGGATCGAGGCAGCCGAGATGTGGTTTCTCATAAGAATGTTGAGAGTTCCATGGACAGCAAAGAAAACAAACGAGACAGTCTTGATGGAGGCAGACACAAATAGATCACTCATAAGGAAGATTAGGAAAAGACAAGCAACATTTACAGGACATTTTATGAGGAAGGGGGATTTGGAGCACCTGGTCACAACGGGAAAGCTGGAGGGAAAGAGAGCACCAGGTAGACCCAGGGAGAGAATGCTGGACGGACTTGCAGAGTGGCTGGGGATGAAGAGGGTGGGGGAGATGCTGGGGGCAACCAGAGATAGAGATGGTTGGAAGTCCATGGTCGCCAACGCCATGCGGCAGGGCACCTGATGATGATGATGATGAACTACACAATTGTAACTGTAGGGTCTGGATAAACACACCTGCTGACAACGTATTTCACATACACAAATATTGCATACATATTTGACTTTAATATTAGACGTGAAGAGAAAGTAGCAGGGTGAAAAGGGGAACGTGGGATGAGGGGGGGGGGAGGGACAGAGAGAAAGGTCAGGCTTACACGTGCGCCCTGTATATGGTGACCCAACAAGTCATCTAAACTAGAACTTCATTTTCCCTCTGATCATCCGATACAGACGATAATTTCATCTTCTGCCAGATGTGAGGGAGGATCTGGAGATAGCTGTAGTGTGACAGTGGTGGTGGTGGGGGTGGGTATCACCGATGACATGGGCGGGGGGGGAGGGGGGAAGACACACATTTCACTTTGATAATTATATAATGTGAAGAGTACACATTGTGGCGAGACAGGAATATAAAAATAATAATAAAATAGGCTATGGAAGGTTAGGCTGACGTTGTTGATAGAGAGTGATAGTGAGAAAGGCCAGTCCCCACTCATGTGCCCTACATGTAACAACACCAACATGTCATCTGAACTAGGACTTCATTCTTCTCTCTGGACATCTGACACAGAAGGAAATGATCATCTTTTTCTCAGCAGGTGGTGAAGGGTGGTGGTAAGGAAGACAGAGAGGATGAAATAAGGAAAACATTATTAAGGAGGGGAGGTGGGAGAGAAAAAGAAAAGGAAGAATTTGCGATGCAGTTTCAGTTTCAGTTTCAGTTTCTCAAGATGACGTCTCCGCACTCGGAACGAATTCCATATGCACTAACGTCACAGGTGCCATGTGTATGGTGATCACAGCACAAGCCTTAAGCCTGCACATAAACCCATGAGCTGACCAGATCCTGAGGCCCTGCCTAGCCTATGTTTTACCTGGACTATACTTTATACTAGTACTTTTATCAGCCTATCATCATCATCATCATCATCATCAGGTGCCCTGCCGCATGGCGTTGGCGTTCATGGACTTCCATCTGTCTCTATCTCTCGTTGCCCCCAGCATCTCCCCACCCTCCTCGTCCCCAGCCAATATGCAAGTCCGTCCAGCATTTTCTCCCTGGGTCTATCAGCCTATCACTGGAATTAAAATGCGATGCACAGGCATCAAACTGGGGCTCAAAAATTGATGCCAGATCGTTTCAAAATGTCAGGCACAAATGTCATAAAAAAAATTAATCAGTAAAAAGAAATGGAGCTGGTGGCCATGTTTGTTTAGGAAGCATGTAATCTGGACTACTGGACGGGCCAGCTGTCTTTTCTCCTGTAGACAGGTGGTGCTGTCATGATATCCAATACGTTCTGTCATAAAGTATCTTTATGCTGCCTTGATATACTGCTTTATGTATGCCATTCTATTTGTACTGTATTAGTGTATAGATATGTCACCCCCCCCCCCTTTTCTCCCGATTTTTTTCTCTTTTATATTAAGATCAAAAAGCAGTCTCACACATGGACTGTGTGTGTAGTTGTGTGTAGTAATAAAATGGATTTTTTTTATCAGTAATAGTAGTAGTAGTAGCAGTAGAAGTAGTAGTAGTATGAAAGTAGAAGTAGTAGTAGCAGTAGAAGTAGAAGTAGTAGTAGTAGTTAGTAGTAGTAGTAATAGTAGTATTGTTATTATTATAATTATTATTATTATTTAATTATTATATTAGGATTATTATTAACATTGTTATTATTGTTGTTGTTGCTGTTGTTATCATTATTTTTATTATTATTACTATCAGTAGTAGTAGTAGTAGTAGTAGTAGTAGTTAGTTGTAGTAGTAGTATTGTTGTTCTTATTGTTATGTTGTGATGTTGTTGTTATTGTTACTCTTATTATTATGATCATTCTTCTCTTTCTTCTTCGTCTTCTTCTTCTTCTTCGCATTCTTCTTCGCATTCTTCTTCGCATTCTTCTTCGCATTCTTCTTCGCATTCTTCTTCTTCGCATTCTTCTTTTTCTTCTTCTTCTTCGTCTTCTCCTCCTTATTATTATCACTACTATTATTACTATCATTGCCATTGTCGTTATTACTATTGTTGATATCATTATCAATATTATCCCAGCAGTGATACGTCATACATACATTTTAGTGACGTTTTCTTCATATGACGTTCGTGCTGTACCGTAAGGTATTTTTGGTCATCAGGTCTGATGACCCCTGTTGTGTATTATATCATATACTAACACTAATCTACTTGTGTGTTGGGCAGTGTGGTTGTGTCTTGGACAATCTGTGTGTGTGGTGTGTGTGTGTGTGTGTTTGTGTTGTGTGTGTGTGTGTGTGTGTGTGTTGTGTGTGTGTGTGTGTGTGTGTGTGTGTGTGTGTGTGTGTGTGTGTGTGTGTGTGTGTGTGTGTGTGTGTGTGTGTTGGTGTTTTCGATTTAATGTCTATTCACTAAAGTGATTTTAGACACACACAAAAAAGGGGGGGTGGATAAAGGAGGAGTGAAGAGGGTATTTGAAAATTGTCAATTTTGATCGTAAAATTTTTTTTATCACAATTAAAGATTTAAACGAACAATCTAATAAACAAAATTATAAACATCTAGAATAAATGAATAAAAGTGAAAACTAAGAATCGACTAACCACAACGGTGAACAAATGAAATAACATGTTAAAGGTAATTCGATATAGGACTTTTTGAAAGGCTAACAGGCTGTGTGTGTGTGTGTGTGTGTGTGTGTGTGTGTGTGTGTGTGTGTGTGTGTGTGTGTGTGTGTGTGTGTGTGTGTGTGTGTGTGTGTGTGTGTGTGTGTGTGTGTGTGTGTGTGTTGGACACTCTGGCTGTTTTGGGCAATCTGTGTTGTGCAATGTGGTTGTGTCTTGGACAGTCTGGTTGTGTTTGGGCAATGTGGTTGTGTGTTGGGCAATGTGGTTGTGTGTTGGGCAATGTGGTTGTGTGTTGGGCAATTGGTTGTGTTTTGGGCAATGTGGTTGTGTGTTGGGCAATCTAGTTGTGTGTTGGGCAATCTAGTTGTGTGTTGGGCAATGTGGTTGTGTGTTGGGCAATGTGGTTGTGTGTTGGGCAATCTAGTTGTGTGTTGGGCAATGTGGTTGTGTGTTGGGCAATGTGGTTGTGTGTTGGGCAATGTGGTTGTGTGTTGGGCAATCTAGTTGTGTGTTGGGCAATCGTTGTGTGTTGGGCAATGTGGTTGTGTGTTGGGCAATGTGGTTGTGTGTTGGGCAATCTAGTTGTGTGTTGGGCAATGTGGTTGTGTGTTGGGCAATCTAGTTGTGTGTTGGGCAATGTGGTTGTGTGTTGGGCAATCTAGTTGTGTGTTGGGCAATGTGGTTTGTGTGTTGGGCAATCTAGTTGTGTGTTGGACAGTCTGGTTGTGTGTTGGGCAATCTACTGTGTGTTGGCATCTGGTTGTGTGTTGGGCAATGTGGTTGTGTGTTGGGCAATGTGGTTGTGTGTTGGGCAATCTGGTTGTGTGTTGGGCAATCTGGTTGTGTGTTGGACAATGCGGTTGTGTGTTGGGCAATGTGGTTGTGTGTTGGGCAATCTAGTTGTGTGTTGGTCAATGTGGTTGTGTGTTGGGCAATCTAGTTGTGTGTTGGGCAATGTGGTTGTGTGTTGGGCAATCTAGTTGTGAGTTGGGCAATGTGTTGTGTGTTGGGCAATCTAGTTGTGTGTCGGACAATGTGGTTGTGTGTTGGGCAATCTAGTTGTGTGTTGGGCAATGTGGTTGTGTGTTGGGCAATCTAGTTGTGTGTGGGCAATGTGGTTGTGTATTGGGCAATGTGGTTGTATGTTGGGCAATCTAGTTGTGTGTTGGGCAATCTAGTTGTGTGTGGCGGCAAAGTTGTTGTATATTGGGCAATGTTGTTGTATATTGGGCAATGTGGTTGTGTGTTGAGCAATGTTGTTGTATATTGGCAATGTTGTTGTATGTTGGGCAATCTAGTTGTGTGTTGGGCAATGTTGTTGTATATTGGGCAATGTTGTTGTATATTGGGCAATGTGGTTGTGTGTTGGGCAATGTGGTTGTGTGTTGGGCAATGTGGTTGTGTCTTGGGCAATGTGGTTGTGTGTTGGGCAATGTGGTTGTGTGTTGGGCAATGTGGTTGTGTGTTGGGCAATGTGGTTGTGTGTTGGGCAATGTGGTTGTGTGTTGGGCAATGTGGTTGTGTGTGGGCAATTGTGTTGTGTTGGGCAATGTGGTTGTGTGTTGGGCAATCTAGTTGTGTGTTGGGCAATCTAGTTGTGTGTCGGCAATGTGGTTGTGTATTGGGCAATGTGGTTGTATGTTGGGCAATCTAGTTGTGTGTTGGCAATCTATGTGTTGGGCAATGTTGTTGTATATTGGGCAATGTTGTTGTATTTGGGCAATGTAGTTGTGTGTTGGGCAATGTTGTTGTATATTGGGCAATGTTTGTTGTAGTGTTGGGCAATGTTGTTGTGTGTTGGGCAATGTGGTTGTTTTGGGCAATGTGTGTGTATATTGGACAATGTTGTGTATATTGGCAATGTTGTTGTGTGTTGGGCAATGTTGTTGTGTGTTGGGCAATGTGGTTGTGTGTTGGGCAATGTGTTGTGTGTTGGGCAATGTGTTGTGTGTTGGGCAATGTTGTTGTGTGTTGGGCAATGTGGTTGTGTGTTGGGAAATGCGGTTGTGTGTTGGGCAATGTTGTTGTGTGTTGGGCAATGTGGTTGTGTGTTGGGCAATGTGGTTGTGTGTTGGGCAATCTAGTTGTGTGTTGATCTGTTTTGTTGTGTGTTGGGCAGTCTGGCTTTGTGTTGGTAATCTAATTGTGTTGGGGTCAGTTTTGTTGTACTATACTGGACCAT
>CM060308.1:103337316-103347316 GCA_030674185.1 Monoplex corrugatus | reverse complement strand
GATGATGATGATGATGGTGGTGGTGATGATGGTGGTGGTGGAGGTGGTGGTGGTGGTTGTGTTGGTGGTGGTGATGATGATATGATATGATAATAATAACATTATTAATAAAACAATAATAATAATAATGATAAAGTAATGATAATAATAATACATTAGTATAATGATAATAATAATGATAGTAATAATGATAATGATAATAATAACAGTAATAATGATAACAGTAATAAATAATAATAATAACAACAACAAAAGTAATAGTAGAAGGAAGAAGGAGAACAGGAATGATAATGGTGATGTTGATGCTGATGTTGATGATGATCATGACAACGATGATTGCAAAAATGAAATGAATAAATAAACAAACAAAAACATTTAATACATACATACACAGACACACACACACACACACACACACACACACACACAACACACACACACACACAACACACAACCAACATTCAGAGAGAGAGAGACAGGCAGATAGACAGACAGAGGCAGAGAAAGACACACACAGACAGGGAGACAGATAGAGGCACAGAGGCAGACAGACAGAGACAGACAGACAGACAGACACAGAGACACAGAGAGACAGACAGGCAAAGACAGAGACAAAAAGACAAGCACAGAGACAGAGAGAGACACACACAATACTGTTATGATACATTTCGCTTTGATATAAAATGTACAGAAAAGTTAGCATGGTAAGAAGGGAGAGACAATAATATGTAGGAAGGGGAGGATTGACAATGACAGACATGACAAGAAACATCCTGGAAATGAAAAAGACAATATCATATAGTAGTGGGAGGATTGACAATGACACAGATGACAAGAAACATCCTGAAAATGAAAAGGCAGAGGCTGATGTTGGGTGTGAAGAGGGCTTGGAAATGAGGTCAAGGTGACGACTTCACCATCAACAAGTCCTCTAAAGTAGAACTTCATTCTCAGTCATTCAGTGACTGACACAAACTCAAGTCAACTATCAACGAACCCCCCCCCCTCCCTTCCCACTGAAGCACTGAAGCATACCTATGCAGACCAAAGCCAGACTGGTCAACACAATCTTCTTTCACACCTTCATCTGTCAGTGCCAGACCTTTTCTCCTACTAGACAATCACAGAGGAAGTTTTACTATGCTTTTTCTCCTCATTTTTGTATTTGGTGTTTACCCCTTCCTTTTGGTGATCTTACGTTCATATACGCTTGACACAAGGCGCAGTTGGCGTTAAATTTGTGCCAGTCTTTGTCTGGTTGTGTTTACATGTACGCGTTCTGTCTACTAACGTGTATTTTCCTGTTTTTTAGTTTCTGGTTCGTGTTTTCTTGAACGCGGGCGGTCGAACTTGTTTTGGATTTCTGGATTCTTAACAAGTCAGGGGAGAAATGTTGAGATGAGATGAAACAAAGAAACAAATAAACAAACAAAAAAAACAGTAACAAAAGAAAACAACAAAAAGAAGAAAAGGAAACTGAGGTAGCCGCACATGAAACTGTGAAACACAGATGCTTCAAAACTATCCTCAAACCAGAAAAGACAGCCTGAAACAGAAATGTCAGCAACACATGGGGATGGATGTGAATCTGATTCACAATGTCATTGACACAAAAGAGATTTAGAAAAGAGAACTGATGATGCGTCAGAAGAGAACCTTTTCGATGACTAAAATAAACAAAGAAACAAATGAACCAAAAAAATAAACAGATAAATATCCAAACAAACAAAGAGCCAAACAAGCAAATAAACAAACAGTCAAACAAATAAACAAACATCCTCCCAATTTTATGCAGGAATGGCATAATAAGCAAAATGTCTTTTACGAAAGTTAATGTTAAAGTGTTCTTGGTACAATGTTCCTTCATAACTTTTTCCGCCCTAATGCACTCGGTGATTTTAAATGTTTACGTAAGTCTAATCCACTTCTTCGAGTTTGACGAAAACCTGAAAGTCTGTATGCTTAGGTTTGTGTTAAGAAAACAAAAAGAAAAGCATAGTTCCATATTCAATGCGCTGAAGGTATACAAGCAAATATCTTGTCTTGTTATGTTGAATACGCGTTCACTTTGGTTTGCTTGTTCTTCTGGTTCCTTTTAAATATTACCTTCTTCAGGCGCCGATGTCGCATTTTTGCGACCGCCTGGTTCACCGCATTTTTTGGAGACGAGTCTCTTACCTGTTTATTTATCTAATACTCCTTATTTTGTATTTATTTATTCCCCTACTTACTTACTTCTTATTCACTTACTCACTCATGTCACTTACTTGCTTGCTTGCTTACTTGCCTGCTTACTTGCTTGCTCACCTACTTACTTACTTACTTACTTATTTATTTACCTATCTATGATTAGGAAAATATTGGCTTCACCTAGTTGATTGGTGGCTGAGCATTTGGGCATTGACTAAGGGGGGGGGGGGGGGGTTTCTGTTATGTGAGACGAGTTCATACAGAATAGCTAGTTGTGTTATGATTCATTTAATGATTTATTTATTTACTTCATATATATGTTCCTTTTCTGAAGGTAAGATACACACATGCACATGTCATTTACATTTAACCAAGATTATTCCAGTGGTAGGCTGATAACATACCAGTATAAAATATAGACTAGGTGAAACATAGTGTACGTAGGGCCTCAGGACCTGGCCAGCTCATGGGTTTATGTGCAGGCTTAAGGCTTGTGCCACGGTCACCATACACGCGGCACCTGTGACGTTAGTGCATATGGAATTCGTTCCGAGCGCGGAGACGTCATCTTGAGAAACTGAAACCGAAACTGAAACTGCGACGAGTACATGTGACGTTACTCTTGTGGTAATCGCTCTTTCGTTTGAGAGAGAAAAAAGTAATATTTTGCACACGGCACAGGGATTCCCCTAACTTTTCAGCAAGAGAATGGGTTAAAAAATAGGGAAGTTATAAGTATTCAAAAGCAGACTGATGTCATTGCTGCACCTGCAGAAAACATCTGGCGCTGGGAGTTTCTGCATTCCAGAACGTCTGGCACTGAAAGGGTATTTATGCACTACAAGAGAAAAGTTCCCAAGGCTGAGCCATCATCACATCAGAGACTTAAGGATTAGATTGAGAGTGTCTGTCCATATAATGATGGGCTGTGAAATATTTCTAAAGGTGTTACTTAAAGATACTCTATATCATTAAGTAACACCTTTAGAAATGTTAAGTTATTTCTAAACGTGTTATTCAATGAAAGCCAAAGTTATTTCTAAAAGTATGATTTCTAAAGGTGTTATGTAATGATGTATGATCTGAATTATTTCTAAAGGTGTCATGTCATATAATGATTCATGATGTTAATTATTTCTAAAAGTGTTATTTAAAGATACATAGTGTGAAGTATTTCTAAAAGTGTTATTTAAAGATACATAGTGTGAAGTATTTCTCAAGGTGTTATTTAAAGATACATAGTGTGAAGTATTTCTCAAGGTGTTGTATAATACTGCATAGTGTGAAGTATTTCTGAAAGTGTTATTTAAAGATACATAGTGTGAAGTATTTCTGAAGGTGTTGTATAATGCTGCATAGTGTGAAGTATTTCTAAAGGTGTTATTTAAAGATACATAGTGTGAAGTATTTCTCAAGGTGTTGTATAATGCTGCATAGTGTGAAGTATTTCTAAAAGTGTTATTTAAAGATACATAGTGTGAAGTATTTCTCAAGGTGTTGTTTAATGCTGCATAGTGTGAAGTATTTCTGAAAGTGTTATTCAAAGATACATAGTGTGAAGTATTTCTGAAAGTGTTATTTAAAGATACATAGTGTGAAGTATTTCTCAAGGTGTTGTATAATGCTGCATAGTGTGAAGTATTTCTAAAGGTGTTATTCAAAGATATATAATGTGAAGTATTTCTAAAGGTGTTATTCAAAGATACATAGTGTGAAGTATTTCTCAAGGTGTTGTATAATGCTGCATAGTGTGAAGTATTTCTAAAGGTGTTATTCAAAGATACATAATGTGAAGTATTTCTCAAGGTGTTATTCAAAGATACATAATGTGAAGTATTTCTCAAGGTGTTATTTAAAGATACATAGTGTGAAGTATTTCTCAAGGTGTTATTTAAAGATACATAATGTGAAGTATTTCTCAAGGTGTTATTTAAAGATACATAGTGTGAAGTATTTCTCAAGGTGTTATTTAAAGATGCATAGTGTGAAGTATTTCTCAAGGTGTTGTTTAAAGATACATAGTGTGAAGTATTTCTCAAGGTGTTGTTTAAAGACACATAGTGTGAAGCATTTCTCAAGGTGTTGTTTAAAGATACATAGTGTGAAGCATTTCTCAAGGTGTTGTTTAAAGATACATAGTGTGAAGTATTTCTCAAGGTGTTGTTTAAAGATGCATAGTGTGAAGTATTTCTCAAGGTGTTGTTTAAAGATGCATAGTGTGAAGTATTTCTCAAGGTGTTATTTAAAGATGCATAGTGTGAAGTATTTCTCAAGGTGTTATTTAAAGATGCATAGTGTGAAGTATTTCTCAAGGTGTTATTTAAAGATGCATAGTGTGAAGTATTTCTCAAGGTGTTATTTAAAGATACATAGTGTGAAGTATTTCTCAAGGTGTTATTTAAAGATACATAGTGTGAAGTATTTCTCAAGGTGTTATTTAAAGATACATAGTGTGAAGTATTTCTCAAGGTGTTATTTAATGCTGCATAGTGTGAAGTATTTCTCAAGGTGTTATTGAATAATACACTGTGTGAAACATTTTTAAATATGTTGTGTAATGATACCTGATGTGAATTATTTCTAAAGGTGTTGTGTAATGATACCTGATGTGAATTATTTCTAAAGGTGTTGTGTAATGATACCTGATGTGAATTATTTCTAAAGGTGTTTTGTAATGATACCTGATGTGAATTATTTCTAAAGGTGTTGTGTAATGATATCTGATGTGAATTATTTCTAAAGGTGTTGTGTAATGATATCTGATGTGAATTATTTCTAAAGGTGTTGTGTAATGATATCTGATGTGAATTATTTCTAAAGGTGTTGTGTAATGATACCTGATGTGAATTATTTCTAAAGGTGTTGTGTAATGATACCTGATGTGAATTATTTCTAAAGGTGTTGTGTAATGATACCTGATGTGAATTATTTCTAAAGGTGTTGTGTAATGATATCTGATGTGAATTATTTCTAAAGGTGTTGTGTAATGATATCTGATGTGAATTATTTCTAAAGGTGTTGTGTAATGATACCTGATGTGAATTATTTCTAAAGGTGTTGTGTAATGATATCTGATGTGAATTATTTCTAAAGGTGTTGTGTAATGATATCTGATGTGAATTATTTCTAAAGGTGTTGTGTAATGATATCTGATGTGAATTATTTCTAAAGGTGTTGTGTAATGATACCTGATGTGAATTATTTCTAAAGGTGTTGTGTAATGATACCTGATGTGAATTATTTCTAAAGGTGTTGTGTAATGATATCTGATGTGAATTATTTCTAAAGGTGTTGTGTAATGATATCTGATGTGAATTATTTCTAAAGGTGTTGTGTAATGATATCTGATGTGAATTATTTCTAAAGGTGTTGTGTAATGATATCTGATGTGAATTATTTCTAAATATGTTGTGTAATGATACCTGATGTGAATTATTTCTAAAGGTATTATGTAATGATACCTGATGTGAATTATTTCTAAAGGTGTCGTGTAATGATACCTGATGTGAATTATTTCTGAAGGTATTATTTAATGATACCTGATGTAAATTATATCTGAAGGTATTATTTAATGATACACTCTGTAGAGGTTGATTAAATCCGTGGGGACATGAAAGATATTTCAATGACCGCGTGTGTGCATTTGTGCCTGTGTCTGTATGTGAGTGTGTGAATTTTTATAAGCTTCCAGTCCATGGAGCAGTAATGGACCATGTACAAACAGCTGGCAGCTAGCATAATAAAAACGCACATGCACTGTTCTTTGCAACTTGAATTTGTTTTTGATCGATCACATCAAAACCTATCTGTATCAATGTTATCAAATTCGACTTGCTCCCCCCTTGGGCAAAACGAACTGGTCAAAGGAAAACAAACCTGCATAAGAAAAGACAAGCGAGTCCATGGTAACAGGGATGGAGGGATGTGGAACAATTTTTACTGTTGTATTAAACAATGATTGCCAACCCCCTTCATCATCAACATCATCAGGTGCCTTGCCACATGACGTTGGCGATCATGGCCTTCCATCTGTTTCTATCATTTGTTGCCTCAAGCACCTCTTCCACCCTCCTTGTCTTCATCCAATATCTTCTACCTGGGTCTACCTGGTGCTCTCTTTCCCTCCAGCTTTCCCGTTGTGACCAGGTGCTCCAATTCCCTTTTCCTCATAAAATGGTCTATATATGTTGCCTGTCTTTTCCTAATCTTCCTTATGAATGATCTTCTTGTGTCTGCCTCTATCAAGACTGTCTCGTTTGTTTTCTTGCTGTCCATGGAACTCTCAACATTCTTCTTAGAAACTACATCTTGGCTACCTCAGTCTTGTTCTGGCTTTGCTTGTTGACTGTCCACGCCACACAGCCATATAACAGTACATGTATTGGTTTTATATAACATTCAAAAACTCTCTTCTTGATGTTACTTGATAGGCATTTGTTGGTAAGAATGCTTTTCATCTTCTTGAGTGTTGTTTTGGCTCGGCCAATTCTGCTGGCTATTTCTGATGTGCATCTGCCGTCTGGTGAAATGATCGTTCCAAGGTATTCCATCAATATTGAGTCTTTCTAGTTGGTTGATCAATTCTTCATGTCTTACCTGATCGAAAGCCTTGGTATAATCAACAAAGCACATAAATAAATCCTTATTCATCTCAATTGACCTCTCTGCGATAGTTTTTAGGATGTATATGGCACAGGACAAAAATGGGCTGTTTGAAGACACATACGAACCAGCAGCAGCGCACTGCGATAGCAGGTGAGACGTTGGATGACCAAGGCCAGGAATTAAACCATAGTGCCAAGGACATCCACGCTGACGGTTCTGATGCGGATTTTGCACAAGCTCTTAACTCCAAACGTGGAAAACTCAATTTGCCGCCTGCCGGTGCAAAAGAACAATGGGAGAAATTAGATGAGGAACTTGTCCTTAAGCTGAATGCGCTAATAGGAACAGTACGCTGGAACACAAACTTGACACATACGGAGACATCATATACTCTATCTGCAGGGACACTTATGGAGTGAAGCAGCCAAAGACAAAAACGCCTCCCCAGAAATCCAGAAGACAGCAACAGATGGAGAGCATCCGGAGGGAGAAAAGGAAGCTTAAAAAGCGAATGAAAACTGCCTCAGAATTCGAGAAGCAAGGGCTCCTGGAACTCTGGAAAGATCTGAAGGCCAAACACAATGCTCTCAGCAAAGTGGAATCAGCAAGGCGAAGAAAGAGCAAAAAGAAGAAGACTCAAGATCGTTTCTTCAAAGATCCCTTTGACTTTGCAAGAAAGCTGTTTGAACAACCCAAATCAGGGACTCTCACAGTGGGCAAGGAAACCCTAGAGCAGCATCTCAGGGAAACATATTCCGATTCTCAGCGCGAGGCACCACTTGAAATCCAAAATCTGGTTTGGCCTGCAGCGCCAGAAGGAAAATTCAATAACAAACCACCAACACTGGATGAAGTAAAGAACGTAGTAAAGAAAGCCAGAGCCAAGTCAGCACCTGGACCAAACGGAATACCATACCTGCTCTACAAGAAATGCCCAAAAGTGCTCGAGTGGCTCCACAAGATGATTCGATCAGCATGGAGGAACCAGAAGATCAGCGACCAATGGATGAGAGCTGAAGGAGTGTACATTCCGAAGGAGCAGAACTCCAGCAGCATCAATCAGTTCAGGCCAATATCACTTCTGAACGTCGAGGGGAAAATCTTCTTCTCTGTTATGGCAGCAAGATTGACAAAATACCTGACTGAAAACAAGTATCTGGATATGTCAGTCCAAAAGGGAGGCATACCAGGAATGCCTGGATGCTTGGAACATGCCACGTTGATTTGGGATGCCATCCAAAAAGCAAGAACAGAGAAGAGAGACATTGACGTAGTTTGGCTTGATCTGGCGAATGCATATGGATCAGTTCCACACGATATGATCCAGCTGGCTCTTGAAATGTATCACATCCCAGAAAACATCCGAACAATGCTGAGGAAGTATTTCCAAGGGTTCTCAATGCGGTTCTCTACCAAAGAATACACCACGGACTGGATAGACCTAGAGGTGGGCATTGCAATGGGCTGTGCAATCTCTCCCATACTGTTCGTGTTGGCAATGGAAGTCATCTTGAAAGCTGCAATGAAGAGTTCAGGTCCAGTGAATCTGGGAGATGGATACCAGATGCCTCCTCTGAAAGCTTTCATGGATGACACAACAGTCTTGTCCACGGATGAGGAAGAGACACACCAAATCTTAAAGCAGCTGGATGAGCTGGTGGCCTCTTCAAGAATGAGGTTCAAACCTAAGAAATCCCGAAGTCTCTCACTGCGAAAAGGAAAAGTGGCAGATTCAGTCAAATTCATGGTAGCCAACCGAGCCATCCCCACTGTCACAGAAGAGCCAGTAAAAAGTCTCGGAAGATGGTATGATGACTCCCTGAAAGACACACAAAGGGGATGTGAAACCAAGCAAACAGCAGAAGAAGGCCTGAAGAAAATAGATAACTGCGGACTGCCAGGCAAATACAAAGTCTGGTGTCTACAGTTCATGCTGATACCAAAGCTGCTGTGGCCACTGCTAATCTATGACATTTGCACCAGCACAGTCGAAGCAATGGAAGCCAAAATCAACAAATACACAAGAAAATGGCTCGGTGTCCCACCTGGTCTCACTGATGTTGCATTCTACTGTCGTCAAGCAATGCTGAAGCTACCTCTGAAATCCATAGTGGAGGAATACAAAGTTGGAAAAGCAAGACTGTTGAGCATGCTGGAGGAATCGGAGGACAATATCGTGAGAGCAGTTCATCCAAAGCTGAGAACTGGCAGAAAGTGGAAAGTCCAAGAGGCTGTAAACAATGCCAAGAGAAACCTCAGCATCAAAGAAATAATTGGACACACGCAAACCAACAGACAGGGACTGGGAGCAACAAAAATGCAGTGGTGGTCCAAAGCCAAAGGGAAGGAAAAAAGAGACATGATCATACAGGAGTTGAAGGAAGAAGAAGATGTCAAAAGAGTGCAGAAGGCAGTCCAGCAAGGTCAACAGGGGCAATGGACAACATGGGACAGTGCACTCCAAAGAAGTCTCAGCTGGAACGATATGTGGCACATGGCTCCTCTAAGGATAAGCTTCCTCCTCAGATCTGTATATGACCTGCTCCCCTCGAATGCAAACTTAGTGAAATGGGGGAAAGCAGACGACCCAGCATGTCCGCTCTGTCAGAAGAAACAAACAGTGGAACATGTCCTAAGCTCTTGCAAAGTAGCGCTAGCCCAAGGAAGGTATACATGGAGACACAACCAAGTTCTGAAAGTGATCACAGATGTGGTTAGCGAAAAAACCATGACCCCAAACGCACCAATTGCTATGACAACGTTCTACAAAGCAGGAGGGAAACAGGTCTGGCCCGAAAGTGCTATGACAACCAGCACATTGCCAAAGGGTCTTCTGGATGGAGCAGTCGACTGGGAGTGTACAGCAGACCTCCCAGAGTGGAGAAATTACCCAGATGTTATCAGCAAGACAGGCATGAGACCAGACATCGCTCTCCACTCTGACTCCTCGAAACAAGTGATTCTGATAGAACTCACTGTGCCATACGAAAGCAGAATGGAAGAAGCACATATCTACAAGACCGAAAAATACGCCGGTCTTGCCAGCACCCTGAAGAAAGCAGGTCTGCGGGTCAAAATCTTCGCCATAGAGGTCGGGGCAAGAGGGTTTGTGGGCACCTCCGCTTATGATCTCATGAAACAACTCGCCATTTCTGGGAAGAAGAGGACTAGAGCCCTTAAAGCGATGGCAGAGGCAGCAGAAAGG
>CM060308.1:103299816-103319816 GCA_030674185.1 Monoplex corrugatus | reverse complement strand
TCTCTCTGTGCCTCTATCTCTCTGTCTGTCTATCTGTATGTATGTCTGTCTGTCTGTCTCTCTCTCTGTCTGTCTCCCTCTCTGTCTGTCTGTCTCTCTCTCTCTCTCTCTCTCTCTCTCTCTCTCTCTCAAGAAAAATACAACTAGCCTATACATAAAACTGACCACATGTATAAACAAGATACACTACAATTGTGTATAAACCAAGTATCTGGTCGGTATAATGCAAGCCATATTCAGACCAATCCTATAAAAACAACATCACTTGAAATCATCATTATCATCATCATCATCATCAGCCCCGTAGTCTGGTTGACCGTTGAATGATGTTCCATTCAAGGCCAGTCCACTCTCTGATATTGTCTTCCCATCTTTTTCTCTGTCTGCCTCTTCGTCTCCCTCCCTGAACTGTTCCCTGCAAGACGGTCTTGGCCAGTTCAGATGATCGTGTGACGTGCCTGTACCACCTCAGTTTGCGTCTTATCACTGAAGTCAGGAGGTCTTCATACGGCCCGATGGTGTTTTCGATTCGGGTTTTCACTTCCTTATTGGTTATAATTATGATCTATGTACGAGATACCAAGGAGTTTGCGGAAGCAATCTCATCTCCATTGCCTGTATCCTTCTTTCAATGTCTGCTGTTATGGTCCATGTTTCGCAACTCGCAAAAGACACCAGGTTTCAAAACTGCATCTCCCCCTCTCTCTCTCTCTCTCTCTCTCTCTCTCTCTCTCTCTCTCTCTCTCTCTCTCTCTCTCTCTCTCTCTCTCTCTCTCTCTCTCTCCCCGTCTCTCTCTCTCTCTCCCTGTCTCTCTTTCTCTCTCTCTCGTTCTGTCTCTCTCTTTCTGTCTCTCACACACACACACACACACACACACACACTCATTCTCTGTTTGTTGAGTCTGTGTGTGTATGTATGTAAGTGTGTGTGTGTGTGCGTGTTTGTGTCTGTGTGTGTCTGTGTTTGTGTGTGTGTGTGTGTGTTTGTGTGTGTGTGTGTGTGTGTGGTGTGTCTGTGTGTCTATGTGCCGGGTGTGTGTGGGGGGGGGGGGAGCTCATCATTTTAGGAAAACGATGCCATTAGAGCTGTTATTTTTTGTAAGCAGGCAAACGTAAGTGGTGAAAGACGAGGAAGTGTTGTCTTTTTACATAATCACATATTTCTCTTACCGCTTCCTTACAGTTTATTTTTCATCTCCCTAATCTGAACAAAAGGGTTCTTTCTGTGCACATAAAACATACCTCTCTGTCTCTGTCTCTGTCTGTCTCTGTCTCTGTCTCTGTCTCTGTCTCTGTCTCTGTCTGTCTCTGTCTGTCTCTGTCTCTGTCTCTCTTTCTCTTTCTCTCTCTCTCTCTGTTTCTCTCCATGTCTCTCTGTCTGTCTGTCTGTCTGTCCGTCTGTCTGCCTCTCTTTCTCTCTCTCTCTCTCTCTGTTTCTCTCTCTCTGTATCTGTCTCTCTGTCTCTGTCTCTCTGTCAGTCTGTCTGTCTAGCTATCTCTCTCTCTCTGTGTGGTGTGTGTGTGTGTGTGTGTGTGTGTGTGTTGTGTGTGTGTGTGTGTGTCTCTGTCTGTCTATCTCTATCTCTTTCTCTCTGTCTCTCTGTCTGTCTGTCTCTCACTCTTTCTATCTCTGTTTGTTTGTTTGTCTGTCTGTCTGTCTGTCTTTCTCTCTCTCACTCCTCTCTCTCTCTCTCTCTTGTTTGTCTGTCTGTCTGTCTGTCTTTCTCTCTCTCTCTCTCTCTCGGTTTCTCCTCTCTCATCTCCTCTCACTCTCTCTCTCTCTCTCTCTGTCTTGTTCTTTCTTTCTCTCTCTTTCTTTGCCCTCCCTCCGCCGATATATATTTCTCTGCCGAATTCTTTCAACAGGGAACGCAGAAACCACTGTGTGATGTGCACATCATGTAGCTGAGGCAAAAAGCGAAGGATTTAAAGAAGATTCCACACGATGACATCGCCCATCTTGGTCAAAACCGCACAGTAATTGTAAATGTCAGGCATGAACATTTGACATGTACAATGTTTGTGTAGGTCAGCTGTTGGTCTAGTCCTTTTCTCCCACTGGACGAAGCAACAGGGAAGTTTCAGTCTTTTTCTCCTTATCTTTGTGTTTGGTATTTGTTCGTTCGTCATCTTACGTTTACGCTTGACAAAGGCCAGTTGGCCAAACTTCTGTGCCTGTCTTGTCTGGTTGTATTAAATACGCGTTCTGATATTTTTTTTTCCGTGTTTTTCTGGTTCTTGTTTGCTTGAACGCCGGAAGTCGCACTTGTTTCGGATTTGTTGGTTAATGGTCACTTAGGTGTACCATCCCCTTTAAGCGTTTTGACCGTTACCTACTTTAAAACTTTTCTCGACTTAAATGGAACTATGAAAATACTGTAATATTTGGTATCAACGAAGGTGCAAAAGTTTAAGCTGGATTACATATACATGCTTATTTATTTTGGCACTGAGGTGATCCTCCCCCCGCCCTCCACCCCACCCCCCACACACAAATACGTTAATGTTTATACATTGGGTTGTACCCTTTGACATAAATGTCATGAAAGACTTATCACTAAAAAAAAGAATTTTAAAAAAGTCAGTCATTGTGTCTCAGAAAGTAGATCAACACCTGGACTTATTTTTTAGCTAGTAGTAAGAAACACTGGGAAAAGCCAGACAGCAGAAGGTCCTCAGAGGAGAGACCCCATCACACAAGCGTTTTGGTTCTTAACTCCGGGCCACATCCAGGTCATGACTCCTGGATGCCCCTCTGCTGTCGCCATTTTTTTTTCTACAAATTTGTCCTCCTTCAGGAATTGAACCTGTGCATCTTGGTGGTCAGGGTTTCTCAAGGCAAAGTCACCCTTGTGATGGATGTCTTAACCACTTTGCTATGGGGGTTCACCACAACATAGGGGAAAAAATTTTAAGCCTTATAAGTTCACTTTTGTTCCTCCTGTTCCAGATCCAACTGAGCTTTTTTCTGCTGCTTCTGCTTTGCCTTTGGGGTCAAAATCCTCTCTCCTCCCCGAAATCGGAGCTTGTCCATGAATTTATAGGTTTGTTGGCCTATCAACCCCCTTGCCCCAAACGTCTAAGTAGGACTTTGGCCTGGCACCCCAAAGATGTCCTCAATTTCTGGCTTAACTGGCAAAATTTTTCATCTTGTAGAAAAAGGGGTTCCTCCATTCAACTTTCAAAATTGGTACAGTTAGATCGATTAGAATCTTTTTCCCTCAAAAAAAGTTGAAAAACTATTTCAAAATGAAAAAAAAAAATCGGTCACAGTTATATTAATAATATACTTTTTTACATGTGCGATCAATCGGATATCAGCAACAACACATGTTCAAATTCATCTTTTTAAATCACAGGCTTTGGTTCTTTTGAGTTTGTGGATTCGATCTGATATCCGAGACTTCAGCTTCAGCTGGAGACATTAGAAAACTTCCTGTTTGCTGGTCATCTTAATATTTCCATCATTGGGGAAAAAGTCAGTGTAGATTTTCATAATCCATCTCCCCTCCTCCCTCCCCATTTCAAACCTTGCCAACGCATAGGGTTTTTTTTACAAGCTCTGCAAGAATTTGCTGCAGAATTGGATGGAGCGCATATGGATTTTGTCCCAGAGCGATGAATCCCTTCTTAAAACCAAATCCCACACTCCCAACGAAGGAGGGAGATCCCCGGGCATTTTATCCTTCCCTGAGTTCGCCCACGTAATAAGTGGTTTAAAAATATGGAAGGGAAAGTGTCACTAAACTGAATGAAAATTCAGGACAGGCGCTCCTTACATTCGGGAGATCGCCATTCGAAATCCTCAAAAATCGAAAAATTTAACATGATTTAGGTACAGAAGATCGCCATCTGAAATCCATCAACAAATAGATAAACGACAGTGATTTTAAGGCAACATCTTCTGAACTCAATCCCCCCCCCCAAAAAAAAAACTCTTTCACCCCGCACCCCGTCCACCACATTTTGCAATGCCAACCAGCTAACAAAACAAAAAATAACGCTTTTGATTCCCTCATCCCAATCTAAACAGTTTTTTTGGCAGGAAATTTTGGGATGGATGAGGCAGTCAAAGGGGTTAATTTTTGGCAATTTAGGATAGGGTGAGGGAGCCTAAGGTGAAACAACATGATTTTACGGGAAAAGGGGCGTCAGTCCCAAAGGGTCAAGTGGGAACTTTCTCTTTCACCCCTTTGTTGTTTAAATTTTCAATCCCATGCCATCAATTAATAGCAAAAAATCAATCAATTTCAGGAAAACACGTAATAAAAAAAACGAATGAATAGAAAATGAATGATATTAGGAAGAATGAAAAAAAAGGAATAAATACATGTAGTAACAATTTTAAAGACACAGGTAAAAAAAAAAAAAGAAAAAAAAAACAAACACAAAAAAAAAAAACAAAAAATAAAAAACAAATAAATGAATAAATAAAAAATTAAAAAATAAGCAATACAGTAAATATAAAATTTCCAAAAAGGTTAATTAATAAAAGGAACAGCAAAAAATAAAAGAAATTTTAGGGGAAAAAAAAAAAAACGAACAGTTAACAAAAAATAAAAACAATAAATAAACGGAAACTAAAAAAAAATTATGACAAAAAAACATCTAAAAAAAATAAAAGAAAAATAAAATCGAAAAAGAACAGATAATGAAATGTAAAAAATGAAAAACCGACTAATGAAAAAGTGGAAAAGGAATAAATAAATGAAAAAAAAGGGGTTATGAAAAAATAAATGAATGAATACAATGAATAAAAGAATTCATAAAAAAAACCCCGTAAACAAATAACAAAAAAAAAAATCTTCCCCGAAGGGGAAAAAAAAATTTTTTGACTGTTAAAAAATAAAACCATGATCATAAATTTTTAAAATGTAAAAAAAAAAAAGGGCCCCCCCCCCTGTGAAAATTTAACCCCTTTACAACACAGTAAGGATAAATGCCCCCCAGACATTTCAAATCATGTTTTACACACACCCCACACACACACACACAAAACATACACACACACACACACACACACACACACACAAAAACACACACACCACGCACACACGGACATACACCCCCACAGAGCATAACATCACATACATACATATCTAAAAAACCCCAAGACACAGAGAGAGAAAGACACAGAGACAAGAGAAAATACAGATACACAAAACAAAACACACACACCACACACAAAACACACACACACGCTGACACACTGACACACACACTGCCCCCATACACTTTCCCCCAACACACCACAACATAACAAAAAACCCCTGACACACACACACCAACACACACACACACACTGACACACACACACAAAAAAAACCCCCCCCACAAATACACACAAAACAAAAAAATGTAAACCTGTAAATGCCCGGTGGCCGAAAAACAAACTTTTTAATACATTCAAAAAGGGGGAACTGAAAAAAATTTGTGAACATCACCCCCAAAATTCCCCCCAAAAATTTCCCCCTTTTTTTTTCATCATTTTAAATTTTTTTAAAAAAAAATTTTCCTCACCCTTTTTTTTGGGAATAGGCCTCTGTATACCCCCCAAAAAGAGGCCCAGACTCTGTGAACACAAAAGGTTAAAATTTTTTAAAAGATCAGACGAAAAGGGGGAAAATTGGGGAAAGGTTTTTTTTTTAAATGCACTTTCCCCTTTTTTTTTGGGGGAAAAAAAAATTGTACAAACAAACAAAAAAAACGGGTTTTGAAAAAAAATTTTTTTTAAAATTTTTTCCAATTTTTTTTCCCCTTAACAACGGACACGTTACCCATCCCCAAAACCCCCAAAACCCCCAAAAGACCCACAGCTGGGGGCCCTTACTTTAATCTCCCCATCCCCCCCCCCCAAACGCCACATGGCAAACGGGGGATTTTTTTGTTGGGATCAATCACATCCCCCCCCCGCTTACCCAAAAACCATACAACAGAAATAGACGCCATACCAAAAGAAAGTTTACCCAAGTTTAATTATAAAAACGCGGGACTGGATCGTTTTAAGGCAATCCTTGAAAAGACAAAAAACAGATCAACTGCCCCCAATAAAAAAAAAACGAAACGTACGAAGTTTTCTGTAACCCCCCTTTTTAAAAGGCAAAAAAAATTTTAAATTTCCCAAAAAATTTACAGTAAAAAAAAAAGGGGGAAAAAAACATGGGGGAAATGGG
Source organism: Monoplex corrugatus (assembly GCA_030674185.1). Taxonomy (NCBI): domain Eukaryota; kingdom Metazoa; phylum Mollusca; class Gastropoda; order Littorinimorpha; family Ranellidae; genus Monoplex; species Monoplex corrugatus. The sequence continues at coordinate 103,313,643 of CM060308.1, read as the reverse complement.
GGTTGGAATAAAGGACTGTCAAAAGGAAAAGGGGAACGAAAAAAAAAGAAAATACAAAATTTTTTTAAAAAAAACAGGTCCCCAAAAAAATTTTCAAACAGTTTTTGAAAATTCCCAAATTTTTAAAAAGTGAAAAAAAATTTTCAAAGAGCACCAAAGAACAACAGGGACATTTTTTTAAAAAATGTGAAGTAAATAACCACAAAAAAAACGAAAAAAAATTTTGGGGGAAAAAAAAAAAAATTTTAATAAAAAGGGGGGAAAAAAAGGGTTGGCCATCAATTCCAGTAAAGCAAAAAAAATAACCCAATTCCTACTCTTTGGGGGGGAAAAAGCAGCCCCCTTTTGCAGACTTTTTTTTGCTGAGGCCTGCGTGAAAAAGGGACTCCCTGTCTCTGAAAAAAAAAAGGGAAACGAATGAAAAGAAAAAAATTAAAAAAGGGCCCCCCTCCCCCCTGAAAACCCCCAAAACTACATAAATCATCACCCCCAAAAATTTCAAAAAATTAAAAGTGCCTTTTCCCCCCCCCTTCCCAAAAGTAAAAAAACGTCATTTGGGAAAACTAGAAAAAATTTTTCCCAAAGAGATGCTAAAAATTTTTTTTCCCAAAAAAATTTTAAAAAAATTTTTGAAAAAGGGGGACATTTTTTAAAAAAAGCTGGAAATATGGGATAATGCCTAAAAACTGGAAAGAAACAATAGTGGTTCCTTATTAAAACCGGGGAAATGTAAAACCGATTTGAAAAACTACGGGCCCAAAATTTCATTAACATCACATGTAATTTAAAAAAAATGGGGGAAAAAAAAATTTTTTAAAGGGCTGATGCACATTGTGAAAAGAATAAAAAAAAAACCCGGGGAAATCAGGCGGTTTTTTAAAAAGGCCGGGGCACCAGTAGAGATCCTAAAAAAAGCAAACCCCAATATAAAACAAAAAATTTTTCAAGCCCCCAAAAATTTTTTAAAGCTACATTTTTTGATAAAAACGAAAGCAAACGACCCAATTTTTGGCACCCCGTTGTTTTTTCAAAATTTTTAAAAATTTTGGGGCCCCCGACGGGGCACTTTTTTGGGGAATTTTTAAAATTTTTTTTTAAAAAAAAAAGAGTATTTCAAACGGGGATTGAAAATGAAAATTTTCCCCCCGAAACGAATTCTTCAAAGGGGGATCCCTCAGGGATCCGTTAAAATTTTTCCCCTTTTTTTTAAAAGAAAATTAAGGGGATACTTACCCAGTAAAGTATCTAAGCTGTATTTTTTGGGGTCAAAAACCAGACGATTTAGCATGTGGATGCGGGGAAAAAAAGAAAAAAAAAACCCCCTTTGCGCTGTAATAAAATTTAAAACACGCAAAATTTTCCCCAAATTTGAACTTGAAAAAAATGCGCGAAACAGGGGAAAAAAATGGGTTCCCCCTATCCCGGGGAAAAAAAAAAAATATTTTTTTTTTAATAAGGGGGCTAACCCAGTAAATTTTCCCACTTTAAAAAAGGAGATACTCTTTTTCCCGTTTAACGATCGTTTAAAAATTTTTGGGGGTTTTTCCCCTTTCACCCAAAAATTAAAATTTTTGGGGGCCAGCAAATTTTAATACTTTTTAACCAAACCAAAAAAGAAAAAAAATTTTAAAAAAAAAAGTTCGCAAACAGACTGGGGTCAAAAATTTATCAAAAACTTTTTTCACTTTGTAAATCGCTTTTTAGATCAAATTTTAAAACCCATGCCCCAAAAATTTTTCTTTTTTTGCACCGAAACACAAACTAAAAAAAACTGCAGAGCAAAGATTGTAAAGGTTTCAAAAATTTTGCACTGGATCTTCCAATCATGCTTCCTGTCTTCACATATAATAAATCAAATTTGTTGCCATTGATGAGCAAAGGAAATTTCGCTTCTACTAAATTTTTGTTAAAAACACTACCGAAAGAAAAAAACTCAGAAACAAAATTAAACTGAGATCAGATACCGACTTTCCAAAACGAGCTAAATCAATATTTTTCACAGGTCACACTTGCAACATACACTCTGACGTCTGAAAGGTCAGGAATTGATCTAGACGTAGTTTTCCTGTATCTAAAACGACCTTCCTTTTCGCCAGTTACCCAGTTGGGAACTCCAAAAGCACGATTTGACGTACACCACACTAATTTAAAAAAAAGGAAAATATAAACTTACTGGCAAGTCAGGTTTAAATTTTCATATAAACGACTATATTCTGATCATTTGAAAATTTACACTGATGGGGGTCCAGTAATTGAAAGAAAAGCAGGCTCAGCGTTTTTAATACCTGCCTCAAAATTAAAAAATCTTTCTACATAGGACCTTGATAAATCTATCTTTACAGCTGAACTCTTTGCAATATTAAGGGGTTTAAACTTTTGATAAGTCTTCCTAGACAATTTTTCAGATACTTCCTTTGCGTTGATTCAAAATCGTACTTCAGGCTCTTAATTATCAAAATTACAAAAAAGGGACAGAATAAATTTGGAAATAAAGTCACTTGATTCATAATTTATTTTCAAGAGGCACTGATATTACTTTTCCTGCTGGATACCTTCTCATAGTTCTTTATGTTTAATAATAAAGTTGACAGGCTGCCAAACGGGGAGCTAATAACTCACCAATTCAAACAATATCCATTTCTCTTTCGTTGCACGAGAATTACACTTTAGTGGACAACTACGTCTGGAAGCATTTTCAATTAAAACAAAAAAAGTATGAAAAAAGTCACATGAACTTTGAAGTTTACAAAATACTTAACGCTTCATGCCACAGAACTATACAGCCCCTTTGACAGATGGAAACGATGAAATTCAAAACAAAATATAACCAATAACATAGTGTGTCGTGTGGAAAGAAATAACACATAGTCATATTTTTTCTTGCGTTAGGGTAAAACGACATTTCCAACACTATCTGTGAGTACAGTTTTGACATATTTGCCTCCATCAATTACTGTATAATTTTTTGTTTTGCCTGTCAAAAAGTCCTAAAGCGAATTACCTTTAAAATGTTATTTGACTTGTTCATTGTTGTGGTTAGTCAATTATTAGTTTTACTTTTAATCATTTTTTTCCGGAATTTACTAATTTTGTTTTTTCAGTTTGTTTGTTTAAATCGATAAATTATGGTAACATTATTTTTAGTTTTACCTTCCCTCTTCAAAACAGTTGTTTTCTGGTCAACTTTTCTTTAAAATTCAAAATTGACAATTTTCAAATATCTTCCACTCCTCCTCTATCACCCCCCCCCCCCCCCCCATTTTTTTTTTTTTTTTTTTTTTTTTTTTGTCTAAAATCACTTTAGTTTAATTTGACATTAAATCAAAGACCACCACACACCAACAAACACACACAAAAGCACACACACACACACACACACACACACAAACACACACACACAAAAACCCACCGGACGAAACCCGACACACTGACCACACACTGACACATACACATTGACACACACACACAACATAACACACACTTTACACACACACACACAACACACACACACACTGACACACACAAAACACAAACCACACACCCCAAATACACACACACACACAAACACACACAAAAGCACACACACCCCCACACACACACACACACCCAAAACACACACACACACCCACACACACAACCCCACACACAGAGTCTATTCCCAGTCAATATAAAAATATTCCCTTTCATTTCAAAGCAAAGAAAAGAAGAAGAAGAAGAAAAGCGAAGAAAAATGCCCAAGAAGAAGAAGAAGAATGCGAAGAAGAAGAAAAGAATGCAAGAAGAATGCAAGAAGAAAAAATGCGAAGAATAAGAAAAGAAGAAGAAGAAAATGCGAAGAAGAAGAAGAAGAATGCGAAGAAGAAGAATGCGAAGAAAAAATGCGAAGAAGAAGAATGCGACGAAGAATGCGAAGAAGAATGCGAAGAAGAAGAAGAATGCGAAGAAGAAGAAAAAAGAAAAGAAGAAGAAGAAGAATGCGAAGAATGCGAAGAATGCGAAGAAGAAGAAGAAGAAAAGAAGAAGAAGAAGAAGGAAGAAAAGAAGAAGAAAAGAAGAAGAAAAGAAAAAAGAAAAAAAGAAGAAGAAGAAGAAGAAGAAGAAGAAGAAGAAGAAGAAAAATGAAGAAGAAAGAAGAAAAAGAAGAAAAGAAGAAGAAAAGAAGAAAAGAAGAAGAAGAAAAGAAGAAGAAAAGAAGAAGAAGAAGAAGAAGAAGAAGAAGAAGAAGAAAAGAAGAAGAAGAAGAAGAAGAAGAAAAAAGAAGAAGAAGAAGAAGAAGCGAAAAGAATGCGAAGAAGAAGAAGAAGGAAAAAAGAAGAAGAAAAAGAAGAAGAAGAAGAAAAGAAGAAGAAGAAGAAGAAGAAGAAAAAGGGAAGAAGAAGAAGAAGAAAAGAAGAAGAAGAATCCGAAGAATCCGAAGAAGAAGAATCCGAAGAAGAAGAATCCGAAGAAAAGAATCCGAAGAAAAGAATCCGAAGAAGAAGAATCCGAAGAAAAAGAATCCGAAGAAGAAGAATCCAAGAAGAAGAATCCGAAGAAGAAGAAGAAGAAGAAGAAGAAGAAGAAGAAGAAGAAGAAGAAGAAGAAGAAAAGAAGAAAAATCCGAAGAAGAAGAAGAAGAAGAAGAAGAAGAAGAAGAAGAATCCGAAAGAAGAAGAAGAAGAAGAAGAAGAAGAAGAAGAAGAACCGAAGAAAAAGAAAAAGAAGAAGAAGAAGAAAAGAAGAAGAAGAAGAAGAAAAGAAGAAAAGAAGAAGAAGAAAAAAGAAGAAGAAGAAGAAGAAGAAAAAGAAGAAGAAAAGAAAGAAGAAGAAGAAGAAGAAGAAAGAAGAAGAAGAAAAGAAAAGAAGAAGAAGAAGAAGAAGAAGAAGAAGAAAGAAGAAGAAGAAGAAAAGAATGCGAAGAAGAATGCGAAGAAGAATGCGAAGAAGAATGCGAAGAAGAAGAAGAAGAAGAAGAAGAAGAAGAAAAAGAAGAAGAAGAAGAAGAATGCGAAGAAGAATGCGAAGAATGCAAAGAAGAATGCGAAGAATGCGAAGAATGCGAAGAATGCGAAGAAGAATGCGAAGAAGAATGCGAAGAATGCAAAGAAGAATGCGAAGAAGAAAAGAAGAAGAAGAAGAAAAGAAGAAGAAGAATTACGAAGAAGAATTGCGAAGAATAATTTGCGAAGAAGAAGAAGAATTGCGAAGAAGAATTGCGAAGAAGAATTGCGAAGAAAATTGCGAAGAAGAATTGCGAAGAAGTAGAAGAAGAAAGAAGAAAGAAGAAAGAAGAAGAAGGAGAAGAAGTAGAAGAAAGGAGAAGCAGAAGAAGAAAGGTTAAGAGGGGATGTGAAGATTAAACAATGATTAGAACAGACACACAAAATGAATCAGACAAAAACGTTTTTTCCTCTTCAGTTCTTCTACTTCTTCTTTCTCCGCTGCCTTCATCAGTGTGGAGATGGTGCAGCGTCGTGGTGCGCGAATGGGTGTTCCGCGACTACAGTTACAAAAGCGGTGTCACAGAAAATGTTGGAACTACTAAACTGGGACAGCCCGCAGACCGTAGGAGGACGCCAAACTCATCTAATTGTACAAGATTATTAACCACCTGGCAGAAGTCCCCACCGACAACATCCAATCCCAGCAGATCCACGAACCCGAGCCAAACACCCTTACAAATACAAGTCGATCCAAACAAAACCACGACATATCGCCACTCCTTCTTCGTCAGCATCACTGGACCCTGGAGTGACCTTCCTGCAGAAGTAGTGGAGAGCCCGACTGTTACATCCTTCAAATCGAGGCTCAAATCTCCTCCGACAGCGCGTCGATAACAGCGCCACCACCCATCGCTGCGATACTCCTGAAGGGAGGTTTAGCGATTATAGAACAGAACAGAACAAACAGAACAGAACAGAGAAATCAATATAACCAATGGACTTTTACGAGTATGGCGAGGGTTTTGTTTGTTTGTTTTACCCTTTAGCAGTCATACTCCCTTTTTGTGGGTATAGATGCTGGGTAATTTCCAGTTTCCTTTAACCAAAGAACTCTGATATTGCCGACGAATCTTTAACGTGCGTGTTCGATGCTCTGCAAGCGTGTACTCATCCAAATATATCAGGTGTTATCAACTGTGCATATGTGGGACGTAGGGAAATTTTTTGTACTGTTGCAACAGTTTACCATACTTTTACTTCTTGTCACTTCTCTTTAACTGAAGCTTTTTTCGAGGTCACAGTGACCTTACCTACTTACTTACTTACTTACTTACTTATTTACTTACTTACTTACTTACTTATTTACTTACTTACTACTTACTTAACTTACTTACTTCTTACTATCTATCTATGATTAAGAAAATTTTGCTTCACCTATTTGATAGACGGCTGAGCATTTGGGCATTGACTAAGGGGGTGGTTCTGTCAATGTGAGACGAATTATACAGAACAGCTAGTTGTGTTGTGAGTCAGACATTTTAATTATTTATTTATTTACTTTATATGTATTTTCCCTTTTTTGAAGTTAAGATTACACACAAACACAAGTCATTTACATGTACAAGTAACCAAGAATTATTACCAGTGGTGGGCTGATAAAATACCATTATATAAAATATAGACAAGGTAAAAGATAATCTAGGTAGGGCCTCAGGAACTGGCCAGCTCATGGGTTTTATGTGCAGGCTTAGGGCTTGTGCCAATGATCACCATAACACGTGGCACCTGTGACGTTAGTGCATATGAAATTCATATCCCGATGAAAGACATCTTGAAAAATGGAAACTGAAAAATGAAGTGACCCTTGGCAAAGAAAACCAACTGAGGTTTTTTTGTCGAATTTTCTATAAACAAGGTAATTGTCAGAATGCGCGGCCATCTTGTGCCGATTTCTTTAAATAAAAATCCTCAGAAAAATCAAAGACTGTTTTGGGTGATTAAAGGATTAGAACAATATTAAGTATCCATGATTCTTTTTCTCTCTCTGTCCCTCCCTCCTCTCTCTTTCTGTCTCTGTCTCTCTGTCTCTTCTCTCTCTCTCTCTTCTGTCTCTGTCTCTCGGGCTCTCTCTCCATTTTCTTTCTCTCTCTTTCCCTCTCTCTCTCTCTCGCTTTTCTCTGTCTCTCTCTTCCCCCTCTTTCTAGCTCTTTTTTAACCGCTCTCTCTTTCTCTTTCACCTCTTTCTCTCTCGACCTTTCTCTCTGTCCATCGTTTGTTTCTACTAACGCCCTCTTTAAATCTCTATTTCTCTATTTCATTCTCTGTCTCATTCTCTGTGCCCCCCTGTCTGTCGTTCAAATCTGTCTGTCCTGTCTCTTTTTTTCCTCTCTCTCTCTCTCTCTCTGTCTCTCTCTCTCGGGTGTGTTGTGTGTGTGTATGTGTATGTGCCCTGTGTCCTGTGTGTTTGTGTGTGTGTGGTCTCTCTCTCTCTCTCTCTGTCTTTGTCTCTCTCTCTCTCTCTCATCCCACGCTGTCTTTCTCTCCCCTTTTTCCCCTCTCTCTCTCTATCGCTCCCCCTCTCCAGTCGCTCTCTCTGTCACTCTCTCTCTCTCTCCCCTCTCTCTTCTCCTCTCTCTCTCTCTCTCTTCTCCTTCATCTCCTTTAAAGTTCAATTTCCGTTCTAGAATTTTAAAAGCTTAATGTGCGGGAGGAATAAGAAAACGCCATTATGCGAAAAGGGACGTAAAGTAAGGCAGACTGTGATTGGCAAATCGTTAGCCATCTGTCTCTATCTATGTCTCTATGCTGTGGGCCTGTCTGTCTGTCTGTCTGTCTGTTTGCCTCTCTCTCTCTCGTCTCTTCCTCCTCCTCCGTCTCTCTGTCTCTGTCTTATCTATCTCTCTGTCTCCTCTGTCTCTGTCTCTCTCTGTCTCTGTCTCTGTCGTCTGCCCTGTCTGCCTGCCTGTTTGCCTCTCCCCCTCCTCTTTTCTCTCTTTCTCTCTCTCTCTCTCTCCCCCTCTGTCTCACTCTCTTCTCTCCCCCTCCCTCTCTCTCTCCCCCTCTCTCTCCCTCTCCTCTCTCTGTCCGTCTGCTGCCTGTCGATTTCTCGTTTCTCCCCCTCTCTCTCTCTCTCTTTCTCGTCTCTCTCTATCTCTCTAAACTCCTCTCTCTCTCTCTCCTCCTACCTCTTCTCTCATCTGCTCTCCTGTCTCTCTCAAATCTCGTCTCCCTAACCTCTCTCCCCTCCTCTCTCTCTCTCGTTTCTTCCCTGTTTCTCTTTTCTGTTTCTGTCTCTGTGTCTCTTTCGGGCTCTGTCTCTGTCTTCTGCCTCTCTCTCTCACTCTCTCTCTTTCTCTCTCTCTTTTTCCCTCTCCCCTCCTTCTCTCTCTCTCTCTCTTTCCTCTCTCTCTGACGTCTGTCCTCTCTCTCTCGATCTCTCTGTCTCGGTCCGCTCTCTCTGTCTCGTTCCCTCTTTCCCCCTCTCTCTCTCCTCGCCCTCTCTCTCTCTCTTTTCTCTCCCTCTTTTTTCCTCCTCTTTACTCTTTCTGACTCTCTCTCTCTCTTTCACTCTTTTTTCAGAGCTGTGGGCACTCAATTAAATTGAAGGGTACTACCACGGAATAACAATTCATATCGTTATAATGAGAGTATTCACAAAAAAGGCATGCCCATTTTGCAGGACACATATTTGTAAAACCAGCATCATCTTATGTATCAATGTCCCACTTTTCATAAAATTATTAGAATAAAATTCCTCCCGAGACCCCGTCCAGATTACCACTTTAAGTACACAAAAGCAGCAAATTGTCATGATAGACACAGTGCTCCAGATTTGTTTTTTTCCCTGCCAACAACAAAGGGAACAAAAAATATAAATTAAAAACTAACGAAAATATGAGTCGGGACATGCCATTTAGTCGTTCACCAGTATTATATTTCCTGTATCATCAACATTTAGGTGCCCTTTCCGCCCGGCGTTGGCGATCATGACTTCCAACCATCTCTATCTCGTTGCCCCCACCTCTCCCCCCCTCTCCCATCCCCACCTCCAGCATTTTCTCTCCCTGGACTACCTGGTGCTCTCTTTTTCCCCCCCGCTTTGCCGTTGGACCGGTGCTCCAAACCCCCTTCCCCATAAAATGGCCTAAAATTTTGCCTTCTTTTCCTAATCTTCCTTATGAGTGATCTACTTGTTCTGTCTCCATCAAGACTGTCCGTTTTTTCTTTTCTGTCCTGAACTCTCAACATTCATCTTAGAAACCACACTCCGGGTGCCTCAATCTTCTCTGGCTTTGCTTGCTGACTGTCCAGCCCCCACAAAACCCAAAAACAGTACTGGTTTCTATAAAACATCAAGGACCCCCTTTCTGAAAGTTAATTGATAGGCATTTGTTGGCAAGAAGCTTGTCATCTTCTTGAATATATTGCTGTATATCATAGTTAATAAAACCCATGTTGTATAGTTTATTTTAAATAGCAAAACTAACAAAGCATGCACCACTGCATTTAATTGTCAACATTTTTATACATGTAAAACTGATGTGTTTTCCTTAAAAATGCTTTTACGTCTTGAGTACAGACGAAAAATAGCACAAGAATGCGGAGGGTAAAATATTTCTTTGAAAATGTAAATGGCTTACCGATTACTAATTTGTAGAATTATTGTTGAATTGAAATACAAATCACTTACATAGAGAGAGAGAGAGAAAAGAGGAGGAAGAAGAGAGAGAGAGAAAACAGAGAGAGAGACAGAGAGAGTCCTTAAGAGACAGAGAGAGACAGAAAGAGAGAAATGGTATGTACTGACTTGTATTTTCGATAGTTTATTAATTTATACTTTTTTGCGCCTGTTGATGGTATTGTTCAATTGATTTTTCATTGATTTGATCAGTTGACTGTTTGGTTGATTGATCGATTCATTCATTTAAATTCATTCTTCATTCATTCATTCATATTCATTCATCGACTGACCGATTGACCGATTGATTGATTGAACGATTGATCTATTGATTTATTGATTGGTTGCTGATTAAGTACTTGATCGGAGAGTGATTCATATAAAACTAATCAAAGGGGTTAGATGATTTGGTTGACCATTTTGATCATAGATGAGCAATTTCATTGGGTGAATATTTGGCGGTGAAATTGTTGTTTATTAAACTGATGTGGTTTATATGTCTAACTTAATAATTGAGTGATAGATGATTGATCGATTGATCGATCTTTTATCACAGTACAATATATTTACTAAGTATTTGATTCATCTGATAAAGTGATTATTTTCGCAAGCCAATTGATTAACTGATCAATTGTTGATCGATTAAATGACTGTGTTAATGGACTGCCCATATAGTCTAATGAGAGACTAAACGCTTGTTCAGCAGTTCGAGAAATGAAATATGTTTTTTTATTAGTTGTTGATGTTTTAATGCACTGACTAGGCCTGTTTGATAGTCAAGTACTGATTACTGTGGGGTTTTTTTTCATTAAATGTTAAGATCGGGTCAGCAAACGAAAAATCTGTTGACTATTACATCGATGAGGTCTAAACTAGGAAAAGCATTGAAAGTTTCCCATTTTCGATGATATCATTGTATGCACTGTACAGTTTGTGTAAATTACACAAAAAAGCCCTACTTTCCTCTCCCACCCCATTGACTATTGTATTGTGGTCTAAAGGCCGATGTACATTAAAATTTTGATTTCCCGAATTCTCTCTCCTCTTTCTGTCTGTCTGTCTGCCCTGGCTGTCTGGCTGGCTGGCTGGCTGTCTGTCTCTCTCTCTCTCTCTCTTTCTCTTTCTTTCTTTCTTTCTTTCTTTATATCTATCTGCCTACCCATCTATCTGTCTATTTATCTATCAATCTATCTATCTATCAATCTATCTATCTATCTATCTATCTATTATCTATCATCTATGTATCTATCTCATCTATCTAATCTATCTAACTTTTTCTCTTTATCTTTCTGTCTATCTTTCTGTCTGTCTGCCTCACTTTCTCTCTCTCTCTTTCTGTCTGTCTAACTATCAGTCTCTCTTTTTCTCTTCTCCTCTCTCTCTCTTTCTCTCTCACCCCCTCTGTCTTTTCGTCTATCTTCTGTCTCTCTCTCTTTCTTTCTTTCTTTCTCTCTCTCTCTCTCTCTCTTGTCTCTCTCTTTTTCTCTCTCTCTCTCTCTCTCTCCTCTCTCTCTCCTCTCCCCTCTCTCTCTCTCTCTCTTGTCCGTTTCTCTCTCTTTCCTCTAAATTCTTCCCCTCTTTCTTTCCTCTCCCTCTTTCTCAAGTACTCAAGGAAATGGGGTAAAAGTAAAGATTGATTCCAGATACTTCGTGGCAGCCGATTCAGTTTGTCTGTTTTGTCTGTACCCGTTTCTTTTTTCGTTAGTATGTTTTTGTTATGGTGGTGGTGGTGATTGGGACGGACGTCGAAACTGCCATCAAAAAGCAAACTCTCCCACACTGATATACCCGAAAACAGACTTGAAATCTAAAACGCTGTGTACGTAAACTATCTCTGGCAAGATGACTGGGATACCCAAACGATGACAAGGCTTGCCAGATCTGTCTGTCTCTCTCAGAGCATCTTCTTGGGAGAAGAGTGAATCGCACAATGATTCAGACGTTTTGCCTGCCAAAAACTAAACTCCAGGTTCCATGGTTCGCTCCCCCGTAGAAGCCTTGACTTTTCTCCTCGAACTGAACGTCTAGTCCTTCAAGGGAACGAAAAAACAAGTTGGACCCGCCTTCTGGCTACGCATGCTAAATATCCCACGGGAGTTCAACATCGTGAAGAGCAGGGCATTCCCCTGGCTGCCTTGTATGATGAAACACTGGAGAGGTAGGTTGATTTCCCAGGTCCCGCCCCTTGAAGACCAATTAGCCTCTTGCCTTTCTGAAGTCTTGGTAAAACGAGTGAATATGAAAATTAATTTGAAGCGAGGGGGTGGGAATGGGCGCCACCCTCGTGGTGTTGGCCCCGGGAAAAAGTGGAGGTCTCTGCCGCCTCACTCCCCTACGACCCCAGGGTTATGGAACTATTTAGGTAGGACTTCAGGACCTGGCCAGCTCGTGGGTTTATGTGCAGGCATAAGGCTTGTGCCGTGATCATTCTGGATCTTCTCCATCACATGGTACCTGTGACGTCAATGCATATGGAATTCGTTCCGAGCACGGAGGTGCATACAGTACAAACTAGACACCATGTGCTACAAAAGCCTCAATAACTCAGCCCCCGATTACCTGTCAAGCCTACTTGAGATCTATGTTCCCTCACGTACCCTCCGCTCTGCTTCCGATCCTCTGACTTTTCGCTTTCCACGAACTAAGCTCAATACCTATGGTCCACGAGCCTTCTCTGTTTCTGGTCCACTCTCCTGGAACAAACTTCCTCTCTCAGTCCGTCATTAACCTACTTTTGTCTCCTTCAAGTCCGCTCTCAAAACTCACCTTTTCTCCTCTGCATAAAATCCTGACCTCACTCAACCCCCTCTGCAGCCTGTCTCCACTCGAAGTGTAATATATATTTGTATATAATATGCTCTCTATAATTTTCCATTGCTTTTCTTCTTTTTCCCCATTTATAGCCATGTGTGTGTGTGTGTGTGTGTGTGTGTGTATGTGGTGTTGTGTGTGTGTGTGCGTGCGTGTGTGTGCGTGCGCGCGTGTGTGTCTGTTCAGCGCTTAGATTTGATTTCTATCAAGATTTTGCGCTATATAAATATTGTAATTATTATTATTAATTATTATAAATTGAAACTGAAACTGAAATCTTCTTGGGGAATTCGAAAGAAAGAAGAAGTGTTAAGTAGGCTACACACGGCTTCCTTACTCACTTCATTTCAATCAAAGGAAAAGTTCCATGGTGTGTGCAATGTCAAGGGAGTCTTGGTACCAAACACCTGTAACACCTGTAACTGACTGCTGGGGGAAATGTAACACATGACGGAAATACAAATTTACAGCAGAGTAGTTACAGAATTTATTTCCTGATACTGTCCCAAGAGCAGCTTCGTATTTTTTAGGTTTTTTTTTTTTTCAATTCTTTTTAAAAAGAAATCAGTTCCCTTGGCTTGATATAATTCGAACATTGAAAATAATACATTTCAGTTGGACAGCTCATTGGATCAGAACATTTTGAACTCGTGCACTTTGAACTATGGACTGGTGTTGTTTTTATTGTGGTGATAGCTTTTAAACCCGTTGACTCCCTCACCCTATCCATCAGCACGGTTGACAATGCAGGATGCTGGTGGACAGGGTGAGGGAGTCAGAGGTTAAATGGGACCCTATTTAGTATCACGGTGACAGCCCTGATGTGGCCCGTGGTGATTGGCAGGGCTATAAACAATATTAACTGAATGGACAAAAATGGATAGCCACAGAGCTAGACTGACAAAGTCTGCCTAAATGACGTGTCGTTGTGAAGAGACCACAACCACTTCCCTCCATCAACAATCTATAATTACTGACACAGAAATCTTCGGCAACCAATTATCCACACATGGCACAGAAGATAAATGACATCTTTGACAAGATATTCTCCACACACGGAACAGAAGATAGATAAATCTTTGACATCGAAATTATCCACACATGGAACAACAGATAAACAACATCGTTGATATCAAAATTCTCCACACACACGCACAGAAGATAACTACAATCTTTTAACTTCAACATTTTCCACACACGACCCAGAAGATAACTATAATCTTTGACATCAAAATTCCCCTACACATGGCACAGAAGATAACTATAATCTTTGACATCAAAATTCTCTACACATGGCACAGAAGATAACTATGATCTTTGACATCAAAATTCTCTACACATGGCACAGAAGATAACTATAATCTTTGACATCAAAAACTTCACAAACGACACAGAAGATAAACAACATCTTTGACA
>CM060308.1:103274816-103294816 GCA_030674185.1 Monoplex corrugatus | reverse complement strand
TCTCTATCTCTCTCTCTCTTTCTATCTATGTATCTATCTATCTATCTATCTCTGTCTGTCTATTTGACTGTCTATGAGTCTGTCTGTCTCTCTCTCTCTCTCTCTCCTCTCTCTTCTTTCTATCTATCTATCTCTCCCTCTCTCTCTCTCTCTCTCTCTCTCTCTCTCTCTCTTTCTCTCTCTCTCTCTTCTATCTCTCTCTCTTTCTATCTATCTCTCCATCTCTATCTCTATCCCTCTATCTATCTATCTATCTATCTCTGTCTCTATGTCTGACTGTCTGTGTGTGTGTGTGTGTGTATGTGTGTGTGTGTGTGTGTGTGTGTGTGTGTGTGTGTGTGTGTGTGTGTGTGTCGCCATGTTTGTCTGTATGTCTGTCTGTCTCTTTCTCTCCTCTCTCTCTCTCTCTCTCTCTCTCTCTCTCTCTCTCTCTCTTTCTATCTCTTTCTTCTTTCTATCTATCTATCTCTCCATCTCTATCTCTATCCCTCTATCTATCTATCTATGTCTGTCTCTATGTCTGACTGTCTGTGTGTCTGTCTGTCTGTCTCTCTCTCTCCAACCTCTGATGTTTCTTTTCTAGATCTTAATGAGGAAGATAAGTTTGGAGGTGGACAGAAAAAACGAGTCATTAGTGCCAGAGTAAAGCAAGGTAAGGTATAACCTGATTGATCAATATCGTTAGCCATCTTATCTCCCCCTCCCCCTCCCCACTCCCACTCCCCCTCCCCCTCCCTCCCACGCTCTCTTTTTTCATTGACCCAAGCATTTTGTCTGTCTGTCTGCCTGTCTGTCTGTCTGTCTGTCTGTCTGTTTGTCTATCTACCTGCCTGATTACCTGTCTGCCTGCCTGTCTGTCTGTCTGTCCGTCCGTCTGTTTGTCTGTCTGTCTGTCTGTTTGTTTGTTTGACTATCCGCCTGCCTGCTTACCTGTCTGCCTGCCTGCCTGTCTGTCTGCCTATCTGTCTGTCTGCCTATCTGTCTGTCTGTCTGTCTGCCTGTTTATCTGTCTGTCTGCCTGCCTATCGGTCTGTCTGTCTCTCTGCCTGCCTGCTTATCTGTCTGTCTGTCTGTCTGCCTGTCTGCCTGTCTGCCTGCCTGCCTGTCTGTCTGTCTGTCTGTCTGTCTGCCTGTCTGCCTGCCTGCCTGTCTGTCTGTCTGCCTGTCTGCCTGTCTGCCTGTCTGCCTGTCTGCCTATCTGTCTACCTACCTGTCTTCTTGCCTATCTGTCTGTCTGTCTATTTCTCTATCTGCCTGCCTGCCTTCTTGCCTATCTGTCTGTCTGCCTGCATATTTCTCTGTCTATCTGCCTGCCTGCCTGCATACTTGCCTGCCTGTCTGTATGTCTGTCTGCCTGCCTGCCTATCTGCCTGTCTGCCTGCCTGCCTGCCTGCCTACCTATCTGCCTGTCTGCCTGCCTGCCTGCCTGCCTGCCTGCCTGCCTGCATACTTGCCTGCCTGTCTGTATGTCTGTCTGCCTATCTGCCTGTCTGCCTGCCTGCCTGCCTACCTATCTGCCTGTCTGCCTGCCTGCCTGCCTGCCTGCCTGCCTGCCTTCTTGCCTATCTGTCTGTCTGTCTATTTCTCTATCTGCCTGCCTGCCTGCCTTCTTGCCTATCTGCCTGCCTGCCTGCCTGCCTGCCTGCCTGCCTGCCTGCCTGCCTACCTATCTGCCGTCTGTATGTGAAAGTATAGGTGTGTTGACATATTGTACAGTTGGACTGACAGGTGCAGTCATCAAGCAGGTAAGACGTCAAATTTCCAGTCCAAGGGCTTGAATTTAGCCAGGTAGGCATTAGATCCTGCCTGAGTATGTCCAGCTTGATGGGGTGGGTACAGGGAGGATCTGGTTCCCAGGTCAACAGGTGTGCAGACCAGACAGTGCTTGATTTACCCCCCCCCCCTCCGTGGGGATGCGGGGGTGGGGGGGGGGGTCTTTCAGTATAAATAGTATCCACACCTTCTGAAAATTCTGTGCTGGAAATTTCCTGTTTTTTGTCACTGTCTTTGTTTCTTTCTTCCTCCTTTGCTTTCTGTCGTTTCTTCCATATATCTTTTCTGCCGTGCTGATCCATTCACCTGTATGTGTTCGATAAAGTATCACGTACTTTTTTTCTTAAGACTGATAATTGGGTATATGTGTTAAGTGCATTTTTGGCCCTGAGGAAATGAGGTATTGGGAAGCAACTTTTACGTAATTTAGGCCCGTTTTTATCGATGTTGCATTCTACTGTCGTCAAGCAATGCTAAAGCTACCTCTCAAATCCATAGTGGAGGAATACAAAGTTGGAAAAGCAAGACTGTTGAGCATGCTGGAGGAATCGGAAGACAATATCGTGAGATCAGTTCATCCAAAGCTGAGAACTGGCAGAAAGTGGAAAGTCCAAGAGGCTGTAAACAATGCCAAGAGAAACCTCAGCATCAAAGAAATAATTGGACACACGCAAACCAACAGACAGGGACTGGGAGCAACAAAAATGCAGTGGTGGTCCAAAGCCAAAGGGAAGGAAAAAAGAGACATGATCATACAGGAGTTGAAGGAAGAAGAAGATGTCAAAAGAGTGCAGAAGGCAGTCCAGCAAGGTCAACAGGGGCAATGGACAACATGGGACAGTGCACTCCAAAGAAGTCTCAGCTGGAACGATATGTGGCACATGGCTCCTCTAAGGATAAGCTTCCTCCTCAGATCTGTATATGACCTGCTCCCCTCGAATGCAAACTTAGTGAAATGGGGGAAAGCAGACGACCCAGCATGTCCGCTCTGTCAGAAGAAACAAACAGTGGAACATGTCCTAAGCTCTTGCAAAGTAGCGCTAGCCCAAGGAAGGTATACATGGAGGCACAACCAAGTTCTGAAAGTGATCACAGATGTGGTTAGCGAAAAAACCATGACCCCAAACGCACCAATTGCTATGACAACGTTCTACAAAGCAGGAGGGAAACAGGTCTGGCCCGAAAGTGCTATGACAACCAGCACATTGCCAAAGGGTCTTCTGGATGGAGCAGTCGACTGGGAGTGTACAGCAGACCTCCCAGAGTGGAGAAATTACCCAGATGTCATCAGCAAGACAGGCATGAGACCAGACATCGCTCTCCACTCTGACTCCTCGAAACAAGTGATTCTGATAGAACTCACTGTGCCATACGAAAGCAGAATGGAAGAAGCACATATCTACAAGACCGAAAAATACGCCGGTCTTGCCAGCACCCTGAAGAAAGCAGGTCTGCGGGTCAAAATCTTCGCCATAGAGGTCGGGGCAAGAGGGTTTGTGGGCACCTCCGCTTATGATCTCATGAAACAACTCGCCATTTCTGGGAAGAAGAGGACTAGAGCCCTTAAAGCGATGGCAGAGGCAGCAGAAAGGAGCTCAAGCTGGATCTGGGCAAGGAGGAACGAAAAAAGTGAACTTCATAAGGATTAAATTCCCTACAGATGATGTGTGCCCCGTTAGCACATTGGTAAAACCGCGTACCGCAGTTCTGAAGCGCAGAATCGCCCAGGTTCGATCCCCGGCGTGGGAAAAAAAATAGACAACAGCAGAAGGGCATCCAGGAGTCATGACCTGGATGTGGCCCGGCCCCCCGAGAGTGTAAGGAATTCAGGGCCGAAACACTTGTCTAAAGGGGGTTACTTCTCTGAAGACCTTCTGTTGTCTAGCTCTCCCTAGAGTTTCTTTCTACCTGCACATGGTCAGTCCATTGACTTCCGGGAATAGTTCGGAGGACATTCGGGAAAGACCGAAGGACACTGGGAAAGACTAGATCTGCGGGCTTTGTGGGTTGGCTTCCCACCTTGCCTTTGATAACATGCCACGAGTTTTTCAAATGAAAGATGCTCCCAGGATTCACCGAAAGGGGGAGAGAATGATGAATCCATCGGCACTGACTCCATCACGACTGGAAACGCACAACGGACCATGATTAATGACCAGTTGGAATTTCCGTGTGCGTGTGGAAGGAGATTCACCACCAAACGCGGCATGAAGATCCACAGGACAAAAATGGGCTGTTTGAAGACACATACGAACCAGCAGCAGCGCACTGCGATAGCAGGTGAGACGTTGGATGACCAAGGCCAGGAATTAAACCATAGTGCCAAGGACATCCACGCTGACGGTTCTGATGCGGATTTTGCACAAGCTCTTAACGCCAAACGTGGAAAACTCAATTTGCCGCCTGCCGGTGCAAAAGAACAATGGGAGAAATTAGATGAGGAACTTGTCCTTAAGCTGAATGCGCTAATAGGGAACAGTACGCTGGAACACAAACTTGACACATACGGAGACATCATATACTCTATCTGCAGGGACACTTATGGAGTGAAGCAGCCAAAGACAAAAACGCCTCCCCAGAAATCCAGAAGACAGCAACAGATGGAGAGCATCCGGAGGGAGAAAAGGAAGCTTAAAAAGCGAATGAAAACTGCCTCAGAATTCGAGAAGCAAGGGCTCCTGGAACTCTGGAAAGATCTGAAGGCCAAACACAATGCTCTCAGCAAAGTGGAATCAGCAAGGCGAAGAAAGAGCAAAAAGAAGAAGAATCAAGATCGTTTCTTCAAAGATCCCTTTGACTTTTCAAGAAAGCTGTTTGAACAACCCAAATCAGGGACTCTCACAGTGGGCAAGGAAACCCTAGAGCAGCATCTCAGGGAAACATATTCCGATTCTCAGCGCGAGGCACCACTTGAAATCCAGAATCTGGTTTGGCCTGCAGCGCCAGAAGGAAAATTCAATAACAAACCACCAACACTGGATGAAGTGAAGAACGTAGTAAAGAAAGCCAGAGCCAAGTCAGCACCTGGACCAAACGGAATACCATACCTGCTCTACAAGAAATGCCCAAAAGTGCTCGAGTGGCTCCACAAGATGATTCGATCAGCATGGAGGAACCAGAAGATCAGCGACCAATGGATGAGAGCTGAAGGAGTGTACATTCCGAAGGAGCAGAACTCCAGCAGCATCAATCAGTTCAGGCCAATATCACTTCTGAACGTCGAGGGGAAAATCTTCTTCTCTGTTATGGCAGCAAGACTGACAAAATACCTGACTGAAAACAAGTATCTGGATATGTCAGTCCAAAAGGGAGGCATACCAGGAATGCCTGGATGCTTGGAACATGCCACGTTGATTTGGGATGCCATCCAAAAAGCAAGAACAGAGAAGAGAAACATTGACGTAGTTTGGCTTGATCTGGCGAATGCATATGGATCAGTTCCACACGATATGATCCAGCTGGCTCTTGAAATGTATCACATCCCAGAAAACATCCGAACAATGCTGAGGAAGTATTTCCAAGGGTTCTCAATGCGGTTCTCTACCAAAGAATACACCACGGACTGGATAGACCTAGAGGTGGGCATTGCAATGGGCTGTGCAATCTCTCCCATACTGTTCGTGTTGGCAATGGAAGTCATCTTGAAAGCTGCAATGAAGAGTTCAGGTCCAGTGAATCTGGGAGATGGATACCAGATGCCTCCTCTGAAAGCTTTCATGGATGACACAACAGTCTTGTCCACGGATGAGGAAGAGACACACCAAATCTTAAAGCAGCTGGATGAGCTGGTGGCCTCTTCAAGAATGAGGTTCAAACCTAAGAAATCCCGAAGTCTCTCACTGCGAAAAGGAAAAGTGGCAGATTCAGTCAAATTCATGGTAGCCAACCAAGCCATCCCCACTGTCACAGAAGAGCCAGTAAAAAGTCTCGGAAGATGGTATGATGACTCCCTGAAAGACACACAAAGGGGATGTGAAACCAAGCAAACAGCAGAAGAAGGCCTGAAGAAAATAGATAACTGCGGACTGCCAGGCAAATACAAAGTCTGGTGTCTACAGTTCATGCTGATACCAAAGCTGCTGTGGCCACTGCTAATCTATGACATTTGCACCAGCACAGTCGAAGCAATGGAAGCCAAAATCAACAAATACACAAGAAAATGGCTCGGTGTCCCACCTGGTCTCACTGATGTTGCATTCTACTGTCGTCAAGCAATGCTGAAGCTACCTCTCAAATCCATAGTGGAGGAATACAAAGTTGGAAAAGCAAGACTGTTGAGCATGCTGGAGGAATCGGAAGACAATATCGTGAGATCAGTTCATCCAAAGCTGAGAACTGGCAGAAAGTGGAAAGTCCAAGAGGCTGTAAACAATGCCAAGAGAAACCTCAGCATCAAAGAAATAATTGGACACACGCAAACCAACAGACAGGGACTGGGAGCAACAAAAATGCAGTGGTGGTCCAAAGCCAAAGGGAAGGAAAAAAGAGACATGATCATACAGGAGTTGAAGGAAGAAGAAGATGTCAAAAGAGTGCAGAAGGCAGTCCAGCAAGGTCAACAGGGGCAATGGACAACATGGGACAGTGCACTCCAAAGAAGTCTCAGCTGGAACGATATGTGGCACATGGCTCCTCTAAGGATAAGCTTCCTCCTCAGATCTGTATATGACCTGCTCCCCTCGAATGCAAACTTAGTGAAATGGGGGAAAGCAGACGACCCAGCATGTCCGCTCTGTCAGAAGAAACAAACAGTGGAACATGTCCTAAGCTCTTGCAAAGTAACGCTAGCCCAAGGAAGGTATACATGGAGGCACAACCAAGTTCTGAAAGTGATCACAGATGTGGTTAGCGAAAAAACCATGACCCCAAACGCACCAATTGCTATGACAACGTTCTACAAAGCAGGAGGGAAACAGGTCTGGCCCGAAAGTGCTATGACAACCAGCACATTGCCAAAGGGTCTTCTGGATGGAGCAGTCGACTGGGAGTGTACAGCAGACCTCCCAGAGTGGAGAAATTACCCAGATGTCATCAGCAAGACAGGCATGAGACCAGACATCGCTCTCCACTCTGACTCCTCGAAACAAGTGATTCTGATAGAACTCACTGTGCCATACGAAAGCAGAATGGAAGAAGCACATATCTACAAGACCGAAAAATACGCCGGTCTTGCCAGCACCCTGAAGAAAGCAGGTCTGCGGGTCAAAATCTTCGCCATAGAGGTCGGGGCAAGAGGGTTTGTGGGCACCTCCGCTTATGATCTCATGAAACAACTCGCCATTTCTGGGAAGAAGAGGACTAGAGCCCTTAAAGCGATGGCAGAGGCAGCAGAAAGGAGCTCAAGCTGGATCTGGGCAAGGAGGAACGAAAAAAGTGAACTTCATAAGGATTAAATTCCCTACAGATGATGTGTGCCCCGTTAGCACATTGGTAAAACCGCGTACCGCAGTTCTGAAGCGCAGAATCGCCCAGGTTCGATCCCCGGCGTGGGAAAAAAAAATAGACAACAGCAGAAGGGCATCCAGGAGTCATGACCTGGATGTGGCCCGGCCCCCCGAGAGTGTAAGGAATTCAGGGCCGAAACACTTGTCTAAAGGGGGTTACTTCTCTGAAGACCTTCTGTTGTCTAGCTCTCCCTAGAGTTTCTTTCTACCTAGTGCCCTTACTTATGTTTCAATTTGTATAGTGGTATGTTTTTTTTTTAAATTTCTGTGCGATAAATTGGACGGAGAGATCAACTCCAGGGGCATCTCCTTAGATTATGTGCAAGATTGCATTTATATGTGTACTTAATTTTCTTTTGTTTGTTTTTTCCTGTTGAAGTGTTTTGCATGTTTTGAAACGGTTTTATCCCAAGATCATTCCAGTGGTAGGCTGATAAAATACCAGTGCAAAATATAGACTAGGTAAAACTGGCTAGGTAGTGCCTCAAGACCTGGCCAGCTCATGGGTTTATGTGCAGGCTTAAGGCTTGTGCCATGATCACCATACACATGGCACCTGTGACGTTAGTGCATATGGAATTCGTTCCGAGCGCGGAAACGTCATCTTGAGAAACTGAAACTGAAACTATACAAGATCTGCCAATGCCCGTTAGATATGTACACGCAAGATGATGTCACTTGTGTTATTCTGACAATGTTTGTAGATCGTAGTAACATGGAAACTTTCTGTAGATGAAAGAAGGGATTCTGTTTTTATATACGCGAATTGTGTGTTATTCATATGGGGAATTATCAGAAAATGAACATAGCACTGGCAATTTTTACGGAATAGATAATAGGTGAAGTTTTCTATTTTCTTTACTTATTTTACAAAAAAAGATATTTGTCTTTTTAGTTTTCCCTTTCTGTCTGTCTCTTTCTCTTTCCTCAGGAAGGACACATAATGATATGGAAGAACATAAAGTCAATGCTGTGCTACATATGAGACAGACACAAGGAGCGAGCGAGCGAGAGAGAGAGAAACAGAGAGACAGAGACAGAGAAAGAGAGAGAGAGAGAATGACAATGACAATAACAATCACAATGACAATCACAATGACAATGGCAATGACAATGACAGTGATGCTTTATTTTCCAACGGTAAAAGTTATTGACTAGAAGCCGTTTTTCAAACTTGCCGTTGCTATTCTATACACACAACATTTGAGAGATGGAGACAGACAGAGACAGAGAGTGAGATACAGAGAGAGAGAGAAAGAGACACAGAGATAGACAGAGGAAAGACAGAGAGAGAGAGAGGCAGGAGAGAGAGAGAGAAAGAGAGAGAAAAAGTGAGAGAGACAGTGACAGAGAGAGACAGAGGAAAGAGAGAAAGAAAGAAAGAAAGAGAGAGAGAGAGAGAGAAAGAGAGAGAAAAAGTGAGAGAGACAGTGACAGAGAGAGACAGAGGAAAGAGAGAAAGAAAGAAAGAAAGAAAGAGAGAGAGAGAGAAAGAGAGAGAAAAAGTGAGAGAGACAGTGACAGAGAGAGACAGAGGAAAGAGAGAAAGAAAGAAAGAAAGAAAGAGAGAGAGAGAGAAAGAGAGAGAAAAAGTGAGAGAGACAGTGACAGAGAGAGACAGAGGAAAGAGAGAAAGAAAGAAAGAAAGAAAGAGAGAGAGAGAGAAAGAGAGAGAAAAAGTGAGAGAGACAGTGACAGAGAGAGACAGAGGAAAGAGAGAAAGAAAGAAAGAAAGAGAGAGAGAGAGAAAGAGAGAGAAAATGTGAGAGAGACAAAGACAGAGAGAGAGAGAGAGGAAAGAGAGAAAGAAAGAAAAAGAGACAGAGAGACAGAGACAGAGAGAAGATGAGAGAGAGTGTGTGTCTGTTTGTCACTGTACCTGCCTGTTTGTTTGTCTGTAAATAGAAATGTCTCAGAGTAATTCCCTGTGCTTAAGGAGGGATCATTGCTAAATTGGGAGATAAGCATAAAGCAATGTGCGCCGTGCTGCATAAGCCTGAATGGCCAGGACCTTTTTCCATTTGTCAGGGCTTGGCTAATGTTCCTGCCCTTCTTCTTCTTCTAAAGCTTCTCCAGCCTCTTTTCTTGAAAGTGGGTACTGATCCTGACCCACCGCAAGTGTCCGTCTGTCTGTCTGTGGTATATATTTGTATGTAAGTATGACACCTTCTCAGAACGGAAGATCGGAGTAATTTTAGATAATATCACGTTATTCCTCTCATTGTAAATGGAATAAACATTTATTTTCAATGTTATATACATGAAATTTCTAGGGCAAGCGCTGCAGGAATTGTAACTAATTAAAATGTCACATAAGCGCTTTTTTTTTGGGGGGGGGGGGCGGGGGGAAGGGGGTAACGGATATGAAAGTGAGAACATTCACTGACGGAGTCATCATTATCATGTGCCCTGCCGCATGGCGTTGGCGATCATGGCCCTCCATACGAATCTATCCCTTGTCGCTGCAAGTACATCTCCCACCCTCTCCGTTCTCAGCCACCCTGCAAGTACATCTCCCACCCTCTCTGTCCTCAGCCACCCTGCAAGTACATCTCCCACCCTCTCTGTCCTCAGCCACCCTGCAAGTACATCTCCCACCTTCTCTGTTCTCAGTCGCCCTGCAAGTACATCTCCCACCTTCTCTGTTCTCAGTCGCCCTGCAAGTACATCTCCCACCTTCTCTGTCCTCAGCCACCCTTCAAGTCTGTCCAGTATTTTCTCCCTGTCTTCAGCAATGACTTTGATAAAAGGATATTTGGGTAATTTTGATGTACCGTGTGCAACATAGGCAAGTGGACATCATCAGCTCCAAAACGATGTATGGAATGTTGTAGATCTTTGAGAGGGTGAGTCGAGACGACGATGTGATAACAGCCCACTTTTGGTCCTTACAACTTAGCATGGTGGGAAAGTTTCACCAGGATTACTTAATTCCATTGCTGTTGTAATGTGAACTGTACTGTGAAAATAATAATAATAATAATTACAATATTTATATAGCGCAAAATCTTGATAAAATCAAATCTAAGCGCTGAAACAGACACACACACACGCACGCACGCACACGCACGCACGCACGCACGCACGCACGCACGCACACACACACACACACACACACACACACACGCACGCACATGGCTATAAATGGGGAGAAAGAATAAAAGCAATGGAAAATTATAGAGAGCATATTATATACAATTATATATTACAATGTGATTCCCCTCCGAGCAGAGACAGGCTGCAGAGGGGATTGAGTGAGGTCAGGATTTTATGCAGAGGAGAAAAGGTGAGTTTTGAGAGCGGACTTGAAGGAGACAAAAGTAGGTTGCTGACGGACTGAGAGAGGAAGTTTGTTCCAGGAGAGCGGACCAGAAACAGAGAAGGCTCGTGTACTTACGGAAAAGCACAAAACTGACATTGCAATCACAGTCTCAATTTCACCTGGATTGGAGTTTGGTGAAGACGGATTCATCACACTCAGACAATTCCATATGCGCTCTGCCCAAATCTGCCAACAGTTAGCCGGCAGACTTCCTGAACCTGCGCTAAACACATATGCGTAGCAGGCAAAGTCTTGAGATGGGGAGGGAAGATGGACCTATGAAACAGTGAACTGGTACCACCAGAATGGTGAAAACATGATGATAGGCAGCGAACAGGGCAATTTTTGATGTTGTAGGCTTGGACTGGACTGAAGACGTGAGTTACGGAGTCCACAGCTCTGTGGACATACACAGTCAGCCAGGCCATGCAGACCCTGACCATCTGTCTCACGCGTTATACTGGTTCACTCGTGTGTGTGACTTCTGTCTCTTTTAGTCACATACTGTCACATCTATCGGTCAGTTAGTTTCTGTCAGTTGTTTGATGGATGTTTTCCAGTTCTGAACCAAGTGTACCGTCCTGTAGAAACTCTCTCTCTCTCTGTCTGCCTGTCTGTCTGTCTGTCTGTCTGTCCGTCCGTCTGTCTATCTGTCTGTCTGCCTCTCTCTCTCTCTCTCTCTCTCTCTCTCTCTCTCTCTCTCTCTCTCTGTGTGTGTATGTGTGTGTGTGTCTTTCTTTCTCATTCTTTCTCTCTGTCTGCCTGTCTCTCTGTATCCGTCTATCTGTCTTTCTGTCTGTCTGTCTGTCTCTCTCTCTCTCTCTATCTCTCTCTCTCTCGCTCTCTCTCTCTCTATCTATTTGTGTGTGTGCCTTCCTCTCTCATTCTCTCTCTCTCTCTGTCTGCCTGTCTCTCTGTATCTGTCTCTCTCTGTGTCTCTGTCTCTGTCTCTCTGTCTCTGTCTCTCTCTCTCTCACTCTCTCTCTCACTCTCTCTCTCTCTTTGTGTCTGTCTGTCTCTCTCTCTCTCTCTCTTTCTCTCTCTCTCTCTCTCTCTCTCTCTCTCTCTCCCTCTCTCTCTCTCCCTCCTCTCTTTCTTGATAATACCTATATTACAGTTTTTGTTATTAGTTTGATGACTTTATGCTGTTACAGTTTACTATTTTCTTGTTATTACTATCTGTCTCTCTGCCAGTTTCCACTTGTTGGTGTTGTTTTATGCTAGTTTTTCTTCCTTCTTTCTTTCATTTCGATACTTGTAATTCGTTTAGCCTGCGTGTTTATTGAATTCATCTACTTTTCATTTCAACAGTTTGCATTCATGTTTGTATGTTCATATGTATAAACAGCAAGGAATAGTTGTGAAACAGGTCCAGTTAGACCCAATGCCAATTTCCTCGTGTAATAAAGCGTTTTCAAGTTGTTGTTATTTCAATGTCTAATACCCCCCTGTCTTTTGCAGACAAACACATTGAAAGATTAAAGTCTTTCCCCACCAGCACTGGTAGTAATCTGCTGATCACGAGAGAAACAGATGAGCAAAGAACATGGACATGATATCAATTGGCCAGACAACATAGCGACGGCATGACACATCACCAGATCAGTGCTTAGAACATTACCCAGACATTCTCCCACAAACCACAAATCACGACATCTGCCAACAAACGTTCTGCCTGATATCCCGGCAATGCACACTTCGACTTCCGCCAATTTCCGGTCATGGCAGCGTCAGGGAAAAGAAAGAGGAGACGCCACAGTCGTTGTCTTCTGTGTCTCGTGTCTGTAAAGAATAGATCAAAGTTGCTCTTCCCGATTTTCTTCCTCTTTGTGAACATTGCGCCGTAGTGGGCACGTCTTACTAATATGTACAGCCATACAGATGGTGAAGGTGGGAGAGGGCATGGGATTGAAAGGGTTGAAGTTAGGGAAGAAAGGGAGAAAAGAGATTCAGCAATTTTAAACTAGAAGACGGCGCAAACTTCAGGACCGGTGTGGGATTTTGGATGAGTACGCTTGGTTTGTTTCTCACTATCGCTGGAAAGAATCAGCAAAGACTATTTCAAAGAAAAGTTTGTGGATAAGATGGAGAGATCGAGAAGTTGTTGATAGGGAAGGAGATAAATCCATAGTCATTGCATCTCTGTCAGTCCTATGACTCTGTTGTGCAGGTAAGATGTCTCTATGTTGTGCAGGTAAGATGTCTCTATGTTGTGCAGGTAAGATGTCTCAATGTTGTGCAGGTAAGATGTCTCAATGTTGTGCAGGTAAGATGTCTCTATGTTGTGCAGGTAAGATGTCTCTATGTTGTGCAGGTAAGATGTCTCTATGTTGTGCAGGTAAGATGTCTCTATGTTGTGCAGGTAAGATGTCTCTATGTTGTGCAGGTAAGATGTCTCAATGTTGTGCAGGTAAGATGTCTCTATGTTGTGCAGGTAAGATGTCTCAATGTTGTGCAGGTAAGATGTCTCTATGTTGTGCAGGTAAGATGTTTCAATGTTGTGCAGGTAAGATATCTCTATGTTGTGCAGGTAAGATGTCTCTATGTTGTGCAGGTAAGATGTTTCAATGTTGTGCAGGTAAGATGTCTCAATGTTGTGCAGGTAAGATGTCTCTATGTTGTGCAGGTAAGATGTCTCTATGTTGTGCAGGTAAGATGTCTCTATGTTGTGCAGGTAAGATGTCTCTATGTTGTGCAGGTAAGATGTTTCAATGTTGTGCAGGTAAGATGTCTCAATGTTGTGCAGGTAAGATGTCTCTATGTTGTGCAGGTAAGATGTCTCTATGTTGTGCAGGTAAGATGTCTCTATGTTGTGCAGGTAAGATGTCTCTATGTTGTGCAGGTAAGATGCCTCTATCTCAGGCAGTTGAGTGTTTTACCAGTGATTAATCAAATAAGTTCTGAGCTCCTCCTTGGGGGTGTGATCTTTCCATTCTTTCTCTTGATCTAATTTGTCCATGTCTTCACAACTTTTCTCTGAGTGCCATTTGTTTGTTTGTTCCTTTCTTTCTTTGTATGCTTTGGTTGATTGGTTGGTTGGGTTTCTTTGTTTGTTTCTTTGTTTATTTTGTTTTGTTACTTTGTTTTGTTGTTTTGTTGTTTTCATTTGTTTGTTTTGTTTCATATTCATATTCGTTCTTTTTGTCACAATGGGTTTATCAGATGGAACTCGGGCTGCTCTCCCTGTTGAGAGCGCGTCGCCGCAGTGCAGCGCCACTTGACTTTGCTTGTTTGCTCACTTGCTTGCTTGCTTGCTTGCTCGTTTGCTTGCTTGCTTGCTTGCTCGTTTGCTTGCTTGCTTGCTGGCTGGCTGGCTGGCTGGCTGGTTTGCTTGCTTGCTTGCTCGCTCGTTTGCTTGCTTGCTTACTTGCTTGTTTCTTTACTAATATTTAATTCACCAACGAAACATGAGTCAGATCAACAGCAAAGGTTAGCTTCTATGAAACGTGTGTGGGTATGCATAAATTGGCGGAAAATCAACTGACTTCATTAAACTCTCCTGGTTATCAAATACTGTGCTGAGCACATTAACCAACGAATGTGGAAATAGCTGTGAAAACAGGGTCAGTTGGAACTGCGTAACATGATTTGACTCTGTGACAAATGCCTATCAATTAACATCAGGAAGAGAGTCTTTGAATGTTATATAGAACCAATACTGTTGTACGGATGTGAGGCGTGGACAGTCAACAAACAAAGCCAGAACAAGATTGAGGCACAGATGTGGTTTCTAAGAAGAATGTTGAGAGTTCCATGGACAGCAAAGAAAACAAATGAGACAGTCTTGATGGAGGCAAACACTAGTAGATCACTCATAAGGAAGATTAGGAAAAGACAGGCAACATTTATAGGCCATTTTATGAGGAAGGGGGATTTGGAGCATCTGGTCACAACGGGAAAGCTGGAGGGAAAGAGAGCACCGGGTAGACCCAGGGAGAAAATGCTGGACGGACTTGCAGAGTGGCTTGGGACGAGGGGGGTGGGAGAGATGCTGGGGGCAACGAGAGATAGAGACAGATGGAAATCCATGATCGCCAACGCCATGCGGCAGGGCACCTGATGATGATGATGATGATGTCATGATGTAGAAAACTCCTTGGGCCTACACAAAAATTACAACGTGGCTGTTGATTAAAAGGGAAACACAATACAGTATGTCCACCCATCATTGTTGATACAACCTGAAAGATTGCCGCATCGGGACGGGAAGTTAACAAGAGTTGCCTTTTCATTACCGTCTGTCTTCATAAGGAAACATTGTGCGAGAAGACGCTTCTGCCTGATTTTTTCAAATTAAAATTTCACTTTAAACGGAAGACATATTGATGAGAAAAACGCTTTCTCTGATTGTATTTTAATTGAAAATTCTCTTACTCAGGAAGACCGTTCCACATTCACTGGAGGAAAATGGTTTCTGTGTATGAGAAAGTAAAAGACAGCGAATATGTGTGTGTTTGAGACCGAGAAGATGGCAACTTGGGTCAAGGGTCATTCGTCGAACAGGACTGAGTGTACCCTAGACCGGCATTCATAGCGTGCGTGTGTGTGTGTGTGTGTGTGTGTGTGTATGTGTGTGTGTGTGTGTGTGTGTGAGAGAGAGAGAGACAGACAGACAGACAGACAGACAATGACTGCTTGGGCCAGATGTCACACACCCTACTCCTTTCCGTCCCATTTTCTACGCCACTTTGATGGCCACAGAAGCTGGCACAGTTTTTACAATGCGATGATGGTGATGTCGATGAGGATGATAATCATGATGCTGTGGAGTTCCATCCAGGATTGAGACTGCGTGACAGGACTGTATTCTCAGCTGACTATATTAATATATCCTGGCATCAACCAGGCCTGAGAGACACAGACACCTTCGGTGCTGGTCAGAAGATTTGAGCAGCACCCTCTATGACGCATCCGTGAAGTGGATGAGACTCGATTGTCCTTGTTTTGTCACTCTGTCTGTCTCTCTGTCTCCGTCTGTCTAATAATAATAATAATAATTACAATATTTATATAGCGCAAAATCTTGATAAAATCAAATCTAAGCGCTGAAGCAGACACACACGCAGGCACGCACGCTCGCACACACACGCACGCACACATACAGACACACACACACACACACACACACACACACCCACACACACGCATGGCTATAAATGGGGAGAAAGAATAAAAGCAATAAAAGCAAGAATAAAAGCAATGGAAAATTATAGAGAGCATAGCATACAATTATATATTATAACCATGTGATTCCCTCCGAGCGGAGACAGGCTGCAGAGGGGAGGGTTGAGTGAGGTTAGGATTTTATGCAGGAGAGAAAAGGTGAGTTTTGAGAGCGGACTTGAAGGAGACAAAAGTAGGTTGCTGACGGACTGAGAGAGGAAGTTTGTTCCAGGAGAGTGGACCAGAAACAGAGAAGGCTCGTGGACCATAGGTATTGAGCTTAGTGCGTGGAAAGCGAAGAGTCAGAGGATCAGAGGCAGAGCGGAGGGTACGTGAGGGAACATAGATCTCAAGTAGGCTTGACAGGTAATCGGGGGCTGCGTTATTGAGGCTTTTGTAGCACATGGTGTCTAGTTTGTACTGTATGCGCTTTGATACAGGGAGCCAGTGAAGTTGTGCCAGGAGAGGAGATATGTGGTCAGCTTTTTTCTTTTTGAGTACAAGGCGTGCAGCATTGTTTTGAATGCGCTGTAGGATGTGAATGGTGGAGGCAGGAAGACCAGACAGGAGTGAATTGCAATAGTCAATGCGAGACATTATGAAGGAGAGAACGAGTTTTGCAGTTGTTTCGACAGAGAGATACTTCCTGATCAGCTTTATACGATGGAGATGATAGTAGCAGGATCTGGCAGTTTGAGAAACAAAGTTGTTCATGGAGAGGGTAGAGTCAATGCAGACACCAAGGTTTTTAGCTGAATCAGAAATTGGGACTGATGTGTTACATAATGGGAGAGAAAGAGAAGGCAGCTGAGAAAGTTTCTGACGGGTGCCAATGAGGATAGCTTCTGTTTTGTCGTCATTAAGCTGAAGTCTATTGTGTGTCATCCAGTTCTTAATGTCCGAGTAACACTCAGTGGTGCGAGTCAACAGGCGCTGTATATTATCAGGTGAGTCACTGTCTTGAAGTTGGGTGTCATCAGCATAGAAGTGGTGTTTTATAGAATGGGAGTTGGTGATGGTGGACAGGGGGGAGGTGTAAAGAGTGAAAAGAACAGGGCCAAGGACAGATCCTTGTGGAACACCACAGGTCAGGTATGCAGGTTGAGAGTAAGCGCTCTTTGTTTGTCTCTCTGT
Source organism: Monoplex corrugatus (assembly GCA_030674185.1). Classification (NCBI taxonomy): domain Eukaryota; kingdom Metazoa; phylum Mollusca; class Gastropoda; order Littorinimorpha; family Ranellidae; genus Monoplex; species Monoplex corrugatus. Next base: position 103,277,980 of record CM060308.1, on the reverse strand, counting down.
GTCTGTCTGTCTCTGTCTCTGTCTCTGCCTCTGTCTCTGTCTCTCTCTCTCTCTCTCTCTCTCTCTCTCTCTCTCTCTCTCTCTCTCTCTCTCTCTCTCTCCCTAGTCTTTTCAATGAGCCCAAAGCTCGCCCAACTCTGGGTAGGAGCCAGTTAAAACCGAAAAATCCCACAATGATTTCTGAAGGGATCGATGGGGATTCGAACCCACAACCTTTCAGTCGGTTGTCCGTTGCCCTAACTACTACTCCACGGCGACTGGCTCATGACAAGGATGATAGCTGTCAATCCGGAAAGTTACACGGTTTTCAATGGCGCACTTTGTTTTGTTTTAGTTTGTTGTCATTTTTTGTGTGTGAACATTTCAGCTTTGCAATTTTTCGGCTTGATATTTTCTTGTTTGTAAAACTCTTTAGCAAACAGGATCAAAATGTAGAAGAGAAAAGTGTAAAAATGTGCAGAAGATAAAATAGATTGTTGATGATAAACTGCGAGCACTACATGAAAGAAGCTTGCTGTCTTCTCATGTTCATGTATGGAAGACTTTGTGAAGCTATAGGGGAAAATACGCTTTTAATAACTGAAAATTGTTCCATCTCTTACATACCAGTGACAGACCTGGACACTTAGCAAGGGGCTGGAGAACAAAAACTTTTATCTGTGATATTATCTGCTGTGTGGAGAAGAGCTGAGTAAAAAAACAAACAGACCACATGTGATATGATCAAAAACATCACGACCAGAGATATGGCGGAACCAACACCAGTCCACCATCGGCAAAGAAACAAGTGGTCTGGTCATTTGACCAGAACACAACCCCATCAGATGGCTCAACAAGAGTACAACAAAAAGATATATGGATTTAAAACGGGAAGCAGACCAAGGAAGACCTGTCTGGATGGAGTGAAAGAGATCATGACATCACACAGCATTTTTTTCATCCCTAGGTCTTCCAGCTGACTGCTGACGATCAATTCTCTCAGACATCCAAGATGGCACAGGCGGACAGACAAAACCAGGCCAGAATAAAGGTCATCTGTTGGGCCTGCTGTCCTAAGATCGATGAGAATGATGGAGTCTAATGTTACATACAGAACGCCATGCAGCCTGTACCAGTAATGATGGCCCGTCTGTTTCTAGGGCATCAGGTCAAGGTCAAGGTCAGCTGACAGTTCCCTCAGGCACATTTTGTTCGCTCATTTGGTCTTCTCTCTCTCTCTCTCTCTCTCTCTCTCTCTCTCTCTTTCTGTCTGTCTCTCTGTCTCCCTGTGTCTCTGTCTCCCTGTGTCTCTGTCTCTTTCTCTCTCTATGTCTCTCTCTAACTCCGTCTCTCTCTCTGTCTCTCTCTCTCTCTCTCTCTCTCTCTCTTTCTGTCTGTCTCTCTGTCTCCCTGTCTCTCTGTCTCCCTGTGTCTCTGTCTCTTTCTCTCTCTATGTCTCTCTCTAACTCCGTCTCTCTCTCTGTCTCTCTCTCTGTGACTGTTTTCTCTCTCTCTCCCTCTCTTTCTCTGTCTCTCTGTCTCTCTGTCTTCTTGTGTCTCTGTCTCTTTCTTTCTCTCTATCTGTCTTTCTCTGTCTCTGTCTCTGTCTCTGTCACTGTCTCTCTCTCTCTCTCTCTCTCCCTCTTTTTCGCTCTCTCTCTCTCTCTCTCTTTCTCTCTCTCTCTTTCTCCCCCCTCTCTCTCTACCCCTCTCTCTCTCTCTCTCGCCATGGCTCTTTCTCTTTGTCTCAGTCTCAGTCTCTGTCATTCTGTCTCTCTGTTACTCTGTGTCTCTCTTTGTCTCTGTTTCTGTCTCTGTCTCTGTCTGCCTCTCTCTCTGTCTGTCTGTCTCTCTCTCTCTCTCTCTGTCTCTCTCTCGCTCTTTCTCTTTGTCTCTGTCCCTGTTTCTGTCACTCTGTCTGTCTCTCTGTCTCTCTGTCTCCGTCTGTCTGTCTCTCGCTCTTTGTTTGTCTCTCTGTGTTTCTCTGTATCTCTCTCTCTCTGTCTCTCTGTCTCTCTGTCTCTGTCTCTGTCTCTGTCTCTCTCTCTCTCTTTCTCTCTCTCATCCGCACCTTCTGAAGTTTCAGGATTTTCATTTCAGGACCTTAATGAGAGTGGTGACCGTGGAGGAAAGTAGGGGAGGGAACGAATCCATTAGTTCCAGAGGAAATCAAAATAGGGCAGAAAGTGATTGGTCAATATCATTAGAGATTCAATTACCTCTTTTTTCAATCTCTTCTCCTCCTCTCCCCCTCCCCTCCCACCCAGCTCCCCCACACACAAACGACTACTTGAAGCTGGAAGATTACATCCAACTCGTCCATGGGATCGTTTTCTGTCTGTCTGTCTGTCTGCCTCTCTGTCTGTCTGTCTGTATGTATGTATGTATGTCTGCTGTCTGTCTGTATGTCTGTCTATTTGTCTGTGTCTGTCTGTCTGTCTGTCTGTGTTGGGCAGTCAAACGTGTCTTGGTGAGAATTTGTACACAACCAGTTGCTGTCATATAATGTTTAGCACAACGGACTACCGGCTGGAAAGCTGTAGGTTCGAACCCCCATCACTTCTTTCAAAATCAGTGTCTTTTTTTCTTAATTCTGCCCCAACCTGCCCCTGCCCAAAGTTGAGCGTGCTATGGGCTCATTGTGGAGACTTGGACCACACAGTCGAGTCTCATCCATTTCACGGATGCTTCTTTGAAGATGCTGCATAGGCCTCCAGACGGGTAACGCAGGTGTCTGTATCTCTCAGACCTGATTGATCCCAGGATGTATTATGACAGTAAGTTAGAGTACAGTCCTGCCATGCACTCTCAAGCCCAGACAGAACGCCAGAGCATCATCATGGTCATCATCCTCGTCGTCATCATCATCATATCATCATGTGCCCTGCCCTGGAGATGGTGCAGCGTCGTGGTGCGCAGATGGTGTTCCGCGACTACTGTTACAACAGCAGTGTCACAGAAATGTTGAAAATGCTAAACTGGGACAGCCTCGCAGACCGTAGGAGGGACGCCAAACTCATCTTATTGTACAAGATTATTAAACCACCTGGCAGAAGTCCCCACAGACAACATCCTAATCCCAGCAGACCACCGAACCCGAGCCAAACACCCTTACAAATACAAGTCGATCCAAAGCAAAACCACGACATATCGCCACTCCTTCTTCGTCAGCACCATTGGACCCT
>CM060308.1:103259816-103269816 GCA_030674185.1 Monoplex corrugatus | reverse complement strand
CACATTCTCCATTAAACACTACACAGGGACAGGATTCCTCAGGTTCAGTAGAACCAATACTTTTTGTATGGATGTGAGGCGTGGACAGTCAACTCTGGCAAAGTCAGAACAAAATTGAAGCAACTGAAATGTGGTTTCTGAGAAGAATGTTGAGATTTCCATGGACAGAAAAAGAAAACAAACGAGACAGTCTTGAAAGAGGCAAACATAATAAGAACATCAATGAAGAAGATTTGGAAAAGACAAGCAACATTTATGGGACCTTTTATGAGGCAAGAGAAATTAGAGCACCAAGTCACAACAAGAAAGCTGGAAGGAAGGAGAACACCAGGTAGACCCCAGGGGAAACTTTTGGACGGACTTGCAGGGTGGCTGAGGACAGAGAGTGTGGGAGAAGTACTTGCAGCGACAGGGATAGATTCGTATGGAGGGCCATGATCACCAACGCCATGTGACAGGGTACATGATGACGATGATTAGTCCCTAACGGACACGTTCTCCATTTAACACCAACACTGGACCAGAGGTCCTCAGGGCCATTAGTCTCATGTGTATTAGCAGTCAGAACATTTACAGTCGGAATTTATTCCAGAAGGACTCATTGCGCTCAGACAATTTCATGTGAGTTCCACCCTAACTGTCATCTGTTATCTGTTAGACCCCTTGAGCCTGCGCAAAACCCTATGCCTTGGTGGGTCTTGAAATGCGGGGGGGGGGGGAGGGTTAGGAAGGGAAAGGGAAAGAACTCTATGAATCATCAAGCTGACACCACCAGAAGGCTTGAAGCATTAAGCTGGGCAATGAACAGGAACTGTGAAACACTAAGCTGACACATCACAACAGTTGGAGCATTAACCCTTTGGCTCTGGCCCCTATCCACCAATTGCTAAAACTTAACCCTTTGACTCCCTCACCATATCCACCAGCTTCCTGTAGGATGTGGGCTAGGCCTGAACTGGAGCATCAGACAGGGGGTCAGTCCGTGGTTCTGATACAAGAGGTATGGCCAGACAGACAGACAGACAGACAGACAGACAGAGTGCTGACAATGAAGGACATCAACCAGGAAGATGGAAATGGGAACACCACATGGAAAGCTTCTCTGCACACACACACACACACACACACACACACACACACACACACACACACGCACGCACGCACGCACACACACACACACACACACACACACACACGCACACACACACACACATACACACATACATACATACATACATACATACATATACACAAACATACACACACACACACAGCTAGAGGGAAGGGGGGAGAGAGAGAGAGAGAGAGAGAGAGAAGAGAGAGAACGCACACACACATAGGGGGAGAGAGAGAGACTGAGAGAGAGGGGAGAGGGAAGGAGGGAAAGAGAGAGAAAGAAGACAGAGAATACACACAGAATGAGGATGAGGGAGGGAGGGAAAGAGAGAGAGAGAAGAGAGAGAAGAGACAGAACAGAGAGAGAGAGAAGAGAGAAGAGACAGAACAGAGAGAGAGAGGGGGGGAGGAAGAGGGAGGGAGGGAAAGAGAGAGAGAGAAGAGAGAGACAAAGAGAGAGAGAAAGAGCGAGAAAAAGAGACAGAGAGAAGAAAGAAAGAAGGAAGGAAAGAAAGAAAGAAGGAAGGAAGGAAGGAAGGAAGGAAGGAAGGAAGGAAGGAAGGAAGGAAGGAAGAACAAACAGAGAGAAAAAAGAAAAAAAAGTTTTGTGTTTTTTTTTTCAATTGATATCACGGGACTTAACTCTCCAAAGTGTTCTCATTAGTTGCAAAGGTATCTATTAAGTCTGTCAAGTCCAACCACCTGTACAAAATTCCCAAACAGAAATTGAGCTGCAATTCTAAAATGCAGACATCACAGTTTCAGTGTCAGTTTCTGAATACGGTCGTCATCGTCGTCGTCGTCGTCGTCGTCGTCACCATCATCATGATCATCGTCATTATCATCATCATCACCACCACCACCATTACCACCACCACCACCATCGTCATGATCATGATCATCATCATCGTCATCATCATCATCATCACCACCACTACCACTACCACCACCACCACCATCATCATCATCATCATCATTGTCGTCGTCGTCGTCATGTCCATCATCTTCATAATATCATCATCATCTTCTTCTTCTTCATCATTTTCTTCATCACTCTTCATCATCTTCATCTTCATCTCATCTCATCATCTTCTTCTTCTTCTTCTTCTTCTTCTTCTTCTTCTTCTTCTTCTTCTTCTTCTTCTTCTTCTTCTTCTTCTTCTTCTCTTCTTCTTCTTCTTCTTCTTCTTCTTCTCTTCTTCTTCTTCATAAATCATCATCATCGTCATTGTCATCATCGTCATCATCGTCATCATTATCGTCATCATCATCACTACCACCATCATCACCACCAACCGACCACGACCACTACTACTACTACTACACACACACCACAACCACCACTACCGCCACAACCACCACTACAACCATCACCATCATCATCATCATCATCATCATCATCATCCACCACCATCATCCACACAGCTGAAATGGACAATATCAGATCTTGTGGTACATTGAGTTAGGTGAAGCAGTTTTCCATAATAATAATAATTACACAATATTTATATAGCGCAAAATATTGATAAAATCAAATCTAAGCGCTGAAACAGACACACACGCACGCACGCACACACACGCACGCACGCACGCAACACACACACACACACACACACACACACACACACACACACACACACACACACACACACGCAGTTTTCCATGTGAGACACGTACAACAGTTTCATCACGATCTGTCCACAGCTGTCTTAAAACTGCTCGCTTTTAAAGCCAAATGTTTCCCTGAGGTAGTCATCGTTGTTGGCCAGAAAGAGAAAAGCACTTCAAGTTTCCTTGTTTTCATGTTAACATTCCTGTAGTGTGTGTGTGTGAGTGTGAGTGTGTGTGTGTGTGTGTGTGTGTGTGTGTGTGTGTGTGTGTGTGTGTGTTAGTTTGTTGTTGTGTTGTGTGTGTGTTGTGTGTGTGTTAGTGTGTGTGCGTGCGTGTGTGTGTGTGTGTATGTCTGTGTGTCTGTGTGTGTGTGTCTGTGTGTGTGTCTGTGTGTGTGTGTGTGTTGTGTTGTGTTGTATCTGTGCATGTGTTGTGTCTGTGCATGTGAGTGAGTGAGTGTGTGGGGCTTGTGTATGTGTGCGTGTGTGTGTGTGTGTGTGTGCGCGCGCGCATGTGTGTCTGTGTTGTGTGTGTATGTGTGTTTGTGTGTGTGTCTATGTGTTGTGTGTGTGTGTGTGTGTGTGTTGTGTGTTGTGCTGTGTTGTGTCTGTGCATGTGTTGTGTCTGTGCATGTGAGTGAGTGAGTGAGTGTGTGGGGCTTGTGTATGTGTTTGTGTGTGTGTGCGCACGTGCGCACGAGCTTGTGTGTGTTTTGTGTGTGTGTGTGTGTGTATGTGTGTGTGTGTGTGCACGCGCGCGCGTGTGTGTGTTTGTGTGTGTGTATGTGTGCGCGCGCGCGCGCGCATCAGAAAAAGGCAACAACAAGAAAGAAAAATTATGATGGATGAATTCAAATCCTCAAGTGATCAAATTGTTCCTTCTTCCTCTTGTTGCATCTGTCTGTCTGTATCATCAAGATGGGATGACTTGGGGAGACAGAGATGACGGTCAGCAGTGAACTGCAAGGTCTGAAATGGTCCAGGTCTTCCTTGGTCTGCCTGCCGCTTTAATTGTATTATCACTTGTTGAATGCTTGCTGTGCCAGCTGCTGGGGTCGCCTTCTGGTCAGATAACTCATCATCATCATCATCATCATCATCATCATCATCATCATCATCATCAGGTGCCCTGCCGCATGGCGTTGGCGATCATGGATTTCCATCAGTTTCTATCTCTCGTTGCCCCCAGCATCTCCCCCACCCTCCTCGTCCCCAGCCACTCTGCAAGTCCGTCCAGCATTTTCTCCCTGGGTCTACCCGGTGCTCTCCTTCCCTCCAGCTTTCCCATTGTGACCAGGTGCTCCAAATCTCCCTTCCTCATAAAATGGCCTATAAATGTTGCCTGTCTTTTCCTAATCTTCCTTATGAGTGATCTACTTGTGCCTGCCTCCATCAAGACTGTCTCGTTTGTTTTCTTTGCTGTCCAAGGAACTATCAACATTCTTCTGAGAAACCACATTTCGGCTGCCTCAATCTTGCTCTGGCTTTGCTTACTGACTGTCCACGCCTCACATCCGTATTGGCTCTAGATAACTAAATCACATAATCCTCTGTTGATGAATATAAAGGTGGTATGGTGCTGCTTTCACCATTTCTATATCTTGGTGTTTTTGACTTGGTGTTTTTGACTTGGTGTTTTTGACTTGGTGTTTTTGACTTGGTGCTTTAGACTTGGTGTTTTTGACTTGGTGTTTTTGACTTGGCGTTTTTGACTTGGTGTTTTTGACTTGGCGTTTTTCACTTGGTGTTTTTCACTTGGTGTTTTTCACTTGGTGTTTTTGACTTGGTGTTTTTGACTTAGCGTTTTTGACTTGGTGTTTTTCACTTGGTGTTTTTCACTTGGTGTTTTTCACTTGGTGTTTTTCACTTGGTGTTTTTCACTTGGTGTTTTTCACTTGGTGTTTTTCACTTGGTGTTTTTCACTTGGTGTTTTTGACTTGGTGTTTTTGACTTAGCGTTTTTGACTTGGTGTTTTGACTTAGCGTTTTTGACTTGGTGTTTTTCACTTGGTGTTTTTCACTTGGTGTTTTTCACTTGGTGTTTTTGACTTAGCGTTTTTGACTTGGTGTTTTTGACTTAGCGTTTTTGACTTGGTGTTTTTGACTTGGTGTTTTTCACTTGGTGTTTTTCACTTGGTGTTTTTCACTTGGTGTTTTTCACTTGGTGTTTTTCACTTGGTGTTTTTCACTTGGTGTTTTTCACTTGGTGTTTTTGACTTGGTGTTTTTGACTTAGCGTTTTTGACTTGGTGTTTTTCACTTGGTGTTTTTGACTTGGTGTTTTTGACTTGGTGTTTTTCACTTGGTGTTTTTCACTTGGTGTTTTTCACTTGGTGTTTTTCACTTACTTGGTGTTTTTCACTTGGTGTTTTTGACTTGGTGTTTTTGACTTAGCGTTTTTGACTTGGTGTTTTTCACTTGGTGTTTTTGACTTGGTGTTTTTCACTTACTTGGTGTTTTTTCATCATGTCGGTGTTATCAGGTGTTTTTACAGCTCTTCTCAAACAACACGTCTCGTCATCATCATGTGTCCTGTCGCATGGCGTTGGCGATCATGGTCCGCCATACGAATCCACCCTTTGTTGTTGCAAGAACATCTCCCACCTTTTCTGTCTTCATCCACTCTTCAAGTCCGTCCAATGTTTTCTCTCTGGGTTTACCTAGTGCTCTTTTTTCTTCTGCTTTCTTTGTTGTGACTTGGTGCTCTAATTTCTCTTGCCTCATAAAATGTCCTATAAATGTGGCTTGCATTTTCCTGATCTTTTTCCTTTATGTTCTTCTTGTGTCTGCCTCCTTCAAGACCGTCTCGTTTGTTTTCTTTACTGTCCATGGAACTCTCAACATTCTTCTTAGAAACCACATTTCAGATGCCTCAATCTTTTTCTGACTTTGCGTATTGACTGTCCACGCTTCATATCCGTACAACAGTATCGGTTCTCTACAACACCCAAGAACTCTCTTCCTGATGTTAATTGATAGGCATTTGTTGGTTAGAACACCTTTCAGTTTCTCGAATGCTGTTTTAGCTTGGCCGATTCTGTTGGCTATTTCTAATGTGCATCTGCTGTCTGGTGAGATGACTTGTTCCCAGATATTCAAACTTATCAACTTGTCTCAATGCGGTGCCATTTGCTGTTATTTTACGTGAAGGAATTTCTCATCACATCTCACAGTTGGTAATTTTGTGTTCTAGGGGTTCGGTCAGTGTCGTGTTGTGGCAGCAGTATGTCAGGATGAGGATGACAATAGAACTGATGACAGAATGAAGGAGATTCACTACCAAATTAATCAACTTGTCAGTACTGCTTGGCCATAGCGAGCAATATGTCTCTGTCTAGATGTCATGATGCTCTGTAAAAAAAGTCTCCTGATTGGTCGGTGCTGATGTGTTGTGGCAGGTGATTGGCTGGCTGTCAGTAGTGTTGGTTGAAGGGGGACATTGTAGGTTTATTACAGACCAACATGGCGGTTTGTTTGCTTAACGGCGTGCAGATTGTGTGAGGTAGGGTGGACTGACAATTTGCTTGGGTCAGGACAAAAGGCAGAGTCCAGACATTTGTGTGCATTACTCCCCTTCATTCTGTTCCCTAACCCAACTGTGTGCCACCCAACCAACTTGAACAAGACAGACAAAAAGACAGAATGTTTAAAGCAGATGTGCACTGCATGATGGAAGATGGTGCCAGACGTTCGTTTGTATCTCTGTCCCTCCTCTTTGATGTTCAATAACCCATCTGAATGTCATCCATTTCAGCTAAACACACAAAGAAAGACAGGCATATTGAAAGAACGCAAACGACTAAAAACAGAAAGCAAAGAGGCAAAAGAAGGAAGAAAGAAAGAGAACTTTTCCCACATTAATGTCAACTTATGAAGGAAAGAAAGAACTTTTCCCACAGTAATGTCAACTTATGAAGAAAGAGAACCTTTCCCACAGTAATGTCAACTTATGAAGAAAGAGAACTTTTCCCACAGTAATGTCAACTTATGAAGGAAAGAAAGAGAACCTTTCCCACAGTAATGTCAACTTATGAAGAAAGAGAACCTTTCCCACAGTAATGTCAACTTATGAAGAAAGAGAACTTTCCCACAGTAATGTCAACTTATGAAGGAAAGAAAGAGAACTTTTCCCACAGTAATGTCAACTTATGAAGGAAAGAAAAAGAACCTTTCCCACAGTAATGTCAACTTATGAAGGAAAGAAAGAGAATTTTTCCCACAGTAATGTCAACTTATGAAGGAAAGAAAGAGAACTTTTCCCACAGTAATGTCAACTTATGAAGGAAAGAAAGAGAACCTTTCCCACAGTAATGTCAACTTATGAAGAAAGAGAACTTTTCCCACAGTAATGTCAACTTATGAAGAAAGAGAACTTTTCCCACAGTAATGTCAACTTATGAAGGAAAGAAAGAGAACCTTTCCCACAGTAATGTCAACTTATGAAGAAAGAGAACCTTTCCCACAGTAATGTCAACTTATGAAGGAAAGAAAGAGAACTTTTCCCACAGTAATGTCAACTTATGAAGGAAAGAAAGAGAACCTTTCCCACAGTAATGTCAACTTATGAAGGAAAGAAAGAGAACCTTTCCCACAGTAATGTCAACTTATGAAGGAAAGAAAGAGAACTTTTCCCACAGTAATGTCAACTTATGAAGAAAGAGAACCTTTCCCACAGTAATGTCAACTTATGAAGAAAGAGAACCTTTCCCACAGTAATGTCAACTTATGAAGAAAGAGAACCTTTCCCACAGTAATGTCAGCTTATGAAGAAAGAGAACCTTTCCCACAGTAATGTCAACTTATGAAGAAAGAGAACCTTTCCCACAGTAATGTCAACTTATGAAGAAAGAGAACCTTTCCCACAGTAATGTCAACTTATGAAGAAAGAGAACCTTTCCCACAGTAATGTCAACTTATGAAGAAAGAGAACCTTTCCCACAGTAATGTCAACTTATGAAGAAAGAAACCTTTCCCACAGTAATGTCAACTTATGAATGAAGAAAGAGAACCTTTCCCACAGTAATGTCAACTTATGAAGAAAGAGAACCTTTCCCACAGTAATGTCAACTTATGAAGAAAGAGAACCTTTCCCACAGTAATGTCAACTTATGAAGGAAAGAAAGAAACTTTCCCACAGTAATGTCAACTTATGAAGGAAAGAAAGATAATATTTTCCCACAGTAATGTCAACTTATGAAGGAAAGAAAGAGAACCTTTCCCACAGTAATGTCAACTTATGAAGAAAGAGAACCTTTCCCACAGTAATGTCAACTTATGAAGGAAAGAAAGAGAACGTTTCCCACAGTAATGTCAACTTATGAAGGAAAGAAAGAGAACCTTTCCCACAGTAATGTCAACTTATGAAGGAAAGAAAGAGAACTTTTCCCACAGTAATGTCAACTTATGAAGGAAAGAAAGAGAACCTTTCCCACAGTAATGTCAACTTATGAAGGAAAGAAAGAGAACCTTTCCCACAGTAATGTCAACTTATGAAGGAAAGAAAGAGAACTTTCCCACAGTAATGTCAACTTATGAAGGAAAGAAAGAGAACTTTCCCACAGTAATGTCAACTTATGAAGGAAAGAAAGAGAACTTTTCCCACAGTAATGTCAACTTATGAAGGAAAGAAAGAGAACCTTTCCCACAGTAATGTCAACTTATGAAGGAAAGAAAGAGAACCTTTCCCACAGTAATGTCAACTTATGAAGGAAAGAAAGAGAACCTTTCCCACAGTAATGTCAACTTATGAAGGAAAGAAAGAGAACTTTTCCCACAGTAATGTCAACTTATGAAGAAAGAGAACCTTTCCCACAGTAATGTCAACTTATGAAGAAAGAGAACCTTTCCCACAGTAATGTCAACTTATGAAGAAAGAGAACCTTTCCCACAGTAATGTCAGCTTATGAAGAAAGAGAACCTTTCCCACAGTAATGTCAACTTATGAAGAAAGAGAACCTTTCCCACAGTAATGTCAACTTATGAAGAAAGAGAACCTTTCCCACAGTAATGTCAACTTATGAAGAAAGATAACCTTTCCCACAGTAATGTCAACTTATGAAGAAAGAGAACCTTTCCCACAGTAATGTCAACTTATGAAGAAAGATAACCTTTCCCACAGTAATGTCAACTTATGAAGAAAGAGAACCTTTCCCACAGTAATGTCAACTTATGAAGAAAGAGAACTTTTCCCATAGTAATGTCAACTTATGAAGAAAGAGAACTTTTCCCATAGTAATGTCAACTTATGAAGAAAGAGAACTTTTCCCATAGTAATGTCAACTTATGAAGAAAGAGAACTTTTTCCCACAGTAACGTTAACTTATAAGAAGAGAACTTTCTCTCCACAGTAACGTAACTTATGAAGAAAGAGAACTTTTTCCCACAGTACGTTAACTTTATGAATAAAGAACTGTTCCACAGTAATGTCACTTATGAAGGAAGAAAGAACCTTTCCCACAATAATGTCAACTTATGAAGGAAGAAAGAGAACTTTCCCACAATAATGTCAACATATGAAGGAAAGAAAGAGACCTTTTTCCCCAGTAATGTCAACTTATGAAGGAAAGAACCGAACTTTTCCCGTGTAATTGTCAACTTATGGATTTCTCACTCGTTTCTTGTCTTTCTTGTGTTAGAATCCTGTCTTCAACTACACACACAATGCTACTACCATTTCATCAATATCAGCATGAGTTTGCAACGTCGTTTTATTCAGAGGGATTCATCCCTTAAGGCAATTCCATATCTGCGCCACCCAGTCTGCAGTCTGTTATCTGGCAAACGCCTTGGGCTGTGCAAAACCCTGTAGACTGGTAAGGTCTGGATTGAGAGGACGGAGCTGGACTTATATACGGTAGCTGACATTATCAAAATGCATACGCAACAAATGCTATCAGTTAACATCAAGAAGAGAGTTTTGAGAGTTAGATAGAACTGATAATGTTATCGGTTGTGAGGCGTGGACAGTCAACAAGCAAAGCCAGAATAAATTGAGGCAGCCGAGATGTGGTTTCTAAGAAGAATGTTGAGAGTTCCATGGACAGCAAGATAAAAACGAGACAGTCTTGATGGAGGCAGACACAAGAAGCTCATTGACAAGGAAAATTAGGAAAAGACAAGCAGCATTTATAGGCCATTTTATGAGGAAAAGGGAATTAGAGCACCTGGTCACAACAGGAAAGCTGGACAGAAAGAGAGCAGCAGGTAGAAAATATTGGACGGACTTGCAGGGTGGCTGAGGACGGAGAGGGTGGAAGATGTGCTTGCTGCAACAAAG
>CM060308.1:103237316-103254816 GCA_030674185.1 Monoplex corrugatus | reverse complement strand
GGAAAAGACAGAGAGACGAACAGAGAGAGGGAGAGAGAGCGGGAAAAGACAGAGAGACGAACAGAGAGAGGGAGAAAAGAGCGGGAAAAGACAGAGAGAGAGACAGAGAGACAGAGAGAGAGACAGAGAGAGAGAGAGAGAGAGAGAGAGAGAGAGAGAACAGAGACCATTTTCCCATAAGTTTCGATGGCCATAGCATAAACACATCAATGCCCTTTTACGTCAACCCTGTGCATGTCTACATTCCTACAACTACACTACAATGCCCTTTGGAGTGTCTATTCACACAAATAAACTTTTATAACATAGAAACGTCTTAACAATATGACACTGGAGGATGAGACAGACAGACAGACAGACAGACAGAGACACAGAGGGAAAGGACAAAGACAGAGACAGAGGCAAAGAGAGACAAAGAAAAAGACAATGACAGAGAGAAAAACAAAGGGAGACAGAGATAAAGACAAGGACAGAGACGAGGACAGAGAGAAAGACACACAGAGAGACAAAGACAGAGACAAAGACAGAGACAAAGACAGAGATAAAGGCAGATACAAAGACAGAGACAGAGACAAAGACAAAGGCAGAGACAGAAACAGAGACAAAGGCAGAGACAAAGACAGAGACAGTGACAAAGACAGAGACAAAGGCAGAGAAAAAGGCAGAGACAGAGACAAGGACAAAGACAGAGACAAAGACAAAGACAGAGACAAAGACAGAGACAAAGACAGAGACAAAGACAGAGACAAAGGCAGAGACAAAGACAAAGACAGAGACAAAGACAAAGACAGAGACAAAGACAGAGACAGAGACAGAGACAGAGACAAAGACAAAGACAGAGACAGAGACAGAGACAGAGACAAAGACAGAGACAAAGGCAGAGACAAAGACAAAGACAGAGACAAAGACAAAGACAGAGACAAAGACAAAGACAGAGACAGAGACAGAGACAAAGACAGAGAGAAAGATAGAGACAAAGACAAAGACAGAGACAGACAAAGACAGAGACAGAGACAAAGACAAAGACAAAGACAAAGACAGAGACAAAGACAGAGACAGAGACAAAGACAAAGACAGAGACAAAGACAGAGACAGAGACAGAGACAAAGACAGAGACAAAGACAGAGACAGAGACAAAGACAGAGACAGAGACAAAGACAAAGACAGAGACAGAGACAGAGACAAAGACAGACACAAAGACAGAGACAGAGACAAAGACAAAGACAGAGACAAAGACAAAGACAGAGACAGAGACAGAGACAAAGACAAAGACAGAGACAAAGACAAAGACAAAGACAAAGACAGAGACAAAGACAGAGACAAAGACAAAGACAGAGACAGAGACAGAGACAGAGACAGAGACAAAGACAGAGACAAAGACAGAGACAGAGACAAAGACAAAGACAAAGACAGAGACAAAGACAAAGACAGAGACAAAGACAGAGACAGAGACAGAGACAAAGACAGAGACAGAGACAGAGACAAAGACAGAGACAAAGACAGAGACAGAGACAAAGACAAAGACAGAGACAAAGACAAAGATAGAGACAGAGACAAAGACAGAGCAGACACAAAGACAAAGACAGAGACAGTGACTAAGACAGAGACAGAGACAAAGACAGAGACAAAGACATAGACAAAGACACAGACAGTGACAAAGACAGAAACAAAGACAGAGACAGAGACAAACACAAAGACAAAGACAAAGACATAGAATAAGAGAGAGACACAGCCAGAGACAGAGACAAAGGCAGAGACAAAGAGAGAGACAAAGACAGAGACAAAGAGACAAAGGCAGAGACAAAGACAAAGACAGAGACAGAGACAAAGGCAGAGACAAAGACAAAGACAGAGACAGAGACAAAGACAGAGACAAAGACAGAGACAAAGACAAAGGCAGAGACAGAGACAAAGGCAGAGACAAAGAGAGAGACAAAGACAGAGACAAAGAGACAAAGGCAGAGACAAAGACAGACACAAAGACAAAGACAGAGACAGACAAAGGCAGAGACAAAGACAAAGGCAGAGACAGAGACAAAGAGAGAGATAAAGACAGAGACAAAGACAGAGACAAAGACAGAGACAGAGACAAAGAGAAATATATGGCCAAGTACAACCCTCACACCAATGTTTCTACACAATTCAGAAAGCGTTAAACAATAAAACCAGGACACACACACACACCAATAAATCCTAAGAATCAGTGAGAACCCCTTTTTATTTTGGTTATTTTTTGTATTGATTTTCCAGTTATTTATTCACCAATATTCAAACTCTTTTTTTTTTTTTCTAATTCTGTTGTTTCCTGTGGTCACGTTTTCGTACAGCCATATGATATTTTTCCTTTGTATGTTATACCGTTCATAATGATAGAATCAGATAGTGTGTTTGACAAGAAAAGACAAATATCAAATGTGACCTCCCACCACGAAGTCAGTCTTAACTAGCATTTTGGGCATTTTGAGATATACATATCACTAGAAAGTGTACATTCTGCTGATTATTTTGGTACTTGAATAAAGCTTGTACTCAAAAAGATGTTGAAGTTATGTATGTTTTAAGTCATTAAGTTGTATGACGGCCATTTTTGAGAAAACGGCCTGTAAAGTTTTTGTGTGCTCTCCTACACATTTTCCTTAAATTTCTTAATTTAGTGGCTTTGACCCAGTTTGTTTCTAATTTTCGCTGTCATCATCTGAAAGGCGCACCAAAGAGCTTTCCATCAGTATATTACACAAGCGGGTACTGTACAGGTTACGGTTCATATTAAGAGACAAAAATAGGTACTTTTGGTAGGAAATTGCGTTCTTTCTGCTGCGATCAGTGCAATTAAATACCGATTTAAATTGATTAATAATATTTTTTTCAAGAAAAAAATTTCTGTGGGGGATAGATTATAGTCTACAGAAATCAATTTTGAGAAAAAGTCAAAACACCCCAGATAGACCCTCAGTCACCTTTTCAGCTCCTAGTGCTGTTCGACTGACTGCGAGTTAAGGCTGATTTCGTGGTGGGAGGTCACAAATACACGCTTTGATTCTGTATTTTGTATAGTTTTGACTCCAATTTGCTTGACCGCTGGCAGTCAGTTGGTTTCAGAATTCTTTATTCCTTTCATATCATCTGCTTCCCTGGTGTGTTTTTCTAGACGTAAAAAAAAGGTTCAATTAATGGTTGTGTGGTTTTTTGTTCTCTAATATATAACCTTAGCCCCTCCCCTACTCTTTATTCTGCCTGTCGTCTGCTTTGCTTGTTCCCATGCCTTTTGCCTGCTGATGTCAGAGAGTTCATGATGTAGAAAAATAGTTGACCGACACACAGACAAACAGACAGACAAACACACAGACAAACACACAGACAGACAGACAGATGAACGAACAGTCCTGACCCTTCACAGTTTTCTTATCTATAAAGAGCACCAAAATAAGTGTGACCGCCCGCGTTCAAGCAAACAGGAACCAGAAAAAAAACATGAACATAGACTCCGAACGTGTATGTAATACAACCAGACAAGACAGGCGCAAAGTGTCGGCCAACTGGCCTTTGTCAAGGGTAAATGTGAGATCAGAAAAGAATCAAAACTTCTGTGCTGCTTCGTCCAGTGGGAGAAAAGGATTCAAGAGCAGAAACTACGAGGTAACAAATAAACAGAGAGCCGTGATCTTTTAAGGATCATCACACTAAGGGAGATTTTCGTTGAGCTCATTTATTTCTGTGACCTATTTTCTACATCACTTTAATGGCCACAGAAGCTGGCACAGTTTTTACATTGCGATGATGATAATGACGATCAGGATTATAACATGATGCTGTCGAGTTCCACCTAGGATTGAGACTGCGTGACAAGGCTATACTCTACGCTTACTATCATAATATCCCGATGTCAACCAGGCTCGAGAGATGCAGACACTTGCCGTGTTGGTAAAAACTTGTGTAAAACCCTCAATGACGCATCTTTCACGTGGAAAAAACTCTATTGTGTGTTCTCAGTCTTCCCAGTGAGCCCACAGCACGCTCAGCTCTGGGTAGGACCTGGCTGGAGTCGAAAAATCCCACGATGAATTTTAAGGGGACTGACGGGGATTCGATCCCACCATCATCCAGTGGGTAATCTGTTGAGCTACCACTACAGCACGACGACTGGTTGAGAGCCATAATCTGTCTGACCCCAACATGGAACAATGGTTGTCTCACCTACTTCGTTCACATCAAATGGATCATCCTCATCGATTTCTCCAACGATTTCAACACGCATGTTCAGACAGCGTGTGGTACAGTGAGTGAGGAGGTTACTACAACTGGATGGTTGTACCAGGTTGTAATCATTTTGCCACAAGTTGGGTAAATATTGTACTAGTTCTAACTCCTGGAGGAAAGAGCACTTTTATTTGTTTCATTTCATCCTTTGACTCCTGCAGCCTGTCCACCAGCATTCTTTAGTGTCAACCATGTTCATCATCATCATCAGGTGCCCTGCCACATGGCGTTGGCGATCATGGACTTCCATCTGTCTCTATCTCTCGTTGCCCCTAGCATCTCCCCCACCCTCCTCGTCCCCAGCCACTCTGCAAGTCCGTCCAGCGTTTTCTCCCTGGGTCTACCTGGTGCTCTCTTTCCCTCCAGCTTTCCCGTTGTGACCAGGTGCTCCAAATCCCCCTTCCTCATAAAATGGCCTATAAATGTTGACTGTCTTTTCCCAATCTTCCTTATGAGTGATCTACTTGTGTCTGCCTCCATCAAGACTGTCTCGTTTGTTTTCTTTGCTGTCCATGGAACTCTCAACATTCTTCTTAGAAACCACATCTCGGCTGCCTCAATCTTGTTCTGGTTTTGCTTGCTGACTGTCCACGCCTCACAACCGTACAACATTATGGGTTCTATATAACATTCAAGAACTCTCTTCCTGATGTTAATTGATAGGCATTTGTTGTTAAGAATGCTTGTCATCTTCTTGAATGTTGTTTTGGCTTGGCCGATTCTGCTGGCTATTTCTGATGTGCATCTGCCGTCTGATGAAATGATCGTTCCCAGGTATTTAAACTTATCAACTTGTCAACCATGTTAACAAAGCGAAAACTTAACAATTTGACTGCCTCACCCGATCCACCAGCTTCATGCATAAAGCTGATGGATAGGGTGAGGATGTCAAAGGGTCAAGTGTTTGCAGTTGATGGACCTTTGCAATATTCTTGAGGGATTTAACAGATGTTGAATTAATTTTTTTTTTAAACTTGTAAAACTTGTGTGATGATGATCTTTAAAAAATCAGTAAAAAAAATATTCGATGATTCTTGGGTTTTTGAAGCCACGAAACTTACCCACTCCCCGGTATGCGGAGGAAATGAAGAACGATGATAGCAGGGAACTCTTTTGAGGTTCCGTAACTTACTTACTTTACTTTACTTTATCCGTCCTCTTAACCATCTTGGGCGTCGAGGGGAGAAAGAGCTTTCTGTCTGCGGCAAGTTTGAAGGCCTGGTTGAGTGGGATGTTGTGGGTCTTCAGTGTTTCTTTCAACACCTCGATCCAGGTCTTCCTCGGTCTACCCCTTGCCTTGTACCCTGACACCTTTGTGTTGTAAGCTTTACTGGCAAGCTGGTGAGGTGCCATGCGTGTCAGGTGCCGAACCACCTGGTTCTCTGCTGTTGGATGTAGTGGAGAATTGGTGTTGTTCCAATCATTTCTCTGATCTTGATGTTCTTGATCTTATCATGTCTGGTTTTGTTGACTGCTCTCCTTAGACATCTCATCTCGCAGGTGGTGATCTTTCTTTCAAGACTTTTGGTAAGGGTCCATGTCTGACACTGTAGGTCAAGGTTGTCTAAATATGGACTCGATGATTTGGCTTTGGTCTCGATGGGGATGTTGGGGTGTCTTAGGAGTGGGCAAGCTGGTAGCTGACGCTGTTGGCCTTTTGAACTCTTGTCTCGATCTCTCTGTTGAGACGTCCATCTCTGTGAAGATACTTCCAAGATACTTGAACTCGCTGACTTGTTTCAGTGCTGTCCCCTCGATGTTGATGTTGAGGCGGCCAGGTGTTCTACTGACTTCAGTGTCTCGTTTTGCTGATACTGATTTCATGCCGAAGTTCTCACATTGTGTGTTCAGGTTGTTCGTGTGCTCCTGGAGTTCCGTAACTAAACTAAGTAAATGTTAAAATCTTTAACGAGGTTCTGTTGAAAGACAAGTCTGTGCTGCTGTACTTCAAGCTCCTGTGGCACACACTGAACTTGTTGCTATTCATTTACAAAGCTGGAAGCTGACTTCTATCGTTTCCTGACGTAGGTAAAGTCATGCAGGTAATTCTTCACTTTAGAGATATCCGCAGCTCTTGTGACATCTCTCAGTCTGTGACAGAGTTCCTTACAACAGAGGGCTAGTCACCGATACACAGGGTCGTTTGGTCATTATGCATTATACAACAACACTTTCACCATAATATCATTGATGGCAGGACTTCCAACAGCTGCAGTCCAGATTAAATGTGTATTTTTGATTCTATTCTAAAAACGAACATCGGTGAAAATCATTGAGAAACGTTTCCTAATGATGTGATTTTTGTTTTTGACTTCGTTTGTTGTGGTTTGGTTTTTTGTTTGTTTTTGTGTTTTGTTGTTTGTTTTGTTTTATTTTTTGGGTTGGTTGGTTGGTTGGTTGGTTGGTTGGTTGGTGGTTGGTTGGTTGCTTGCTTGCTTGCTTGCTTGCTTGCTTGCTTGCTTGCTTGCTTGCTTCATTCGTTCGTTTGTTCGTTCGTTCGTTCTCGTTCGTTAAAGACTCTGAGAAATAATAATTCTACCGTTAACTTTATTAAAACTACTTTCTACCCAAGACACGAAAACCGAGGAAAAAAAATATGAATCATGGACTGACCTATTCGTCTAAAAGTTACCTAGGCAACTTGTCATCAAGCCACCAAGGGAAATCACTCTCAAGAGCTTACCACTGACTGCAGTAGTGTAAGGGAGAAAATGTCGGCAAACTTACTGACCAAGGATGTGGACCTCCCTCCACGGGATGTACAGACCATGAGAACATGGAACAGACCACACACTGTGACTTCCCCACACAGACAGTGATTCATGGAACAGACCACAGACTGTGACTTCCCCACACAGACAGTGATTCATGGAACAGACCACAGACTGTGACTTCCCCACACAGACAGTGATTCATGGAACAGACCACAGACTGTGACTTCCCCACACAGACAATGATTCATGGAACAGACCACACACTGTGACTTCCCCACACAGACAGTGATTCATGGAACAGACCACACACTGTGACTTCCCCACACAGACAGTGATTCATGGAACAGACCACACACTGTGACTTCCCCACACAGACAGTGATTCATGGAACAGACCACAGACTGACTTCCCCACACAGGAAGTGATTCATGGAACAGACCACACACTGTGACTTCCCCACACAGGAAGTGATTCATGGAACAGACCACAGACTGTGACTTCCCACACAGACAGTGATTCATGGAACAGACCACAGACTGACTTCCCCACACAGGAAGTGATTCATGGAACAGACCACACAGGGAGTGATTCATGGAACAGACCACAAAGGGAGTGATTCATGGAACAGACTACAGACTGACTTCCCCACACAGGAAGTGATTCACTACCAAACTAATCAACTTGTCAGTACTGCTTGGCCATAGCGAGCAATATCTCTCTGTCTAGATGTCACGATGCTCTGTAAAAAGCCTCCTGATTGGTCGGTGCTGATGTGTTGTGGATGGTGATTGGCTGGTTGTCAGTAGTGTTGGTTGAAGGGGGACATTGTGGGTTTAATACACACCAACATGGCGGTTTTGTTTGATTAACGGAGTGCAGACTGTGTGTGGTAGGGTGGACTGACAATTTGCCATGGTCAGGGCAAATAGCAGAGTCCAGACATCTTTGTGACCCTGTCCATATGAGTTAATGTCTGTGTAAACTGCTGTTAGATAGGGTGAGGGAAGTGATGGTGTTAAAGGGCTGTTATCTTGCAGGCACACGATTCGACAAACAGAGGGAGTGGAGTAAACTGAGAAAATTGCGACACAAAGAAAGAGCAATAGAGAGAAAGAAGTGGGAGGGAGAGAGAGAGAGAGATAGACAGACAGACAGACAGACAGAGAGAGACACACACACACAGAGGAAGAGAGTGACAGACAGACAGACACAGACAGACAGACAGACAGAGATAGACATAGAAAGAGAGAGAGACAAAGAGAGAAAGAAAGACAGAAACAATGACAAAGACAGAGAAAAAGAGAAAGGGGGAGAGAGAGACAGAGACAGAGGCAGACACAGTGACAGAAACAGGGAGACCGAGAGAGAGACAGAGACAGAGACAGAGACAGACAGACGGAGAGAGACATAGAGAGACACAGAGAGACAGAGAGAGAGAGAAGCTCATACACATATGCATACACAGACACACAAATACACACAGAAACACAGGCACACAAGCACAGAGACAGAAAGGCAAAGAGAGACAAAGATAAAGACAGAGACAGAGAGACACAGAGAGGGGAAAGATTCAGAGAGAGAGACAGAGAGAGAGAGACAGAGAGATACACAGAGAGAGAAGCTCATACACACATACATACACAGACACACAAATACACACAAACACGCAGACACACAGACACACACGCACAGAGACAGAAAGGCAAAGAGAGACAACGATAAAGACACAGAGACAGACAGACAGAGAGAGGGGGAAAGATTCAGAGAGAGACAGAGAGAGAGAGAGACAGAGAGACACAGAGAGAGAGAAGCTCATACACACATACATACACAGACACACAGACACACACACAGACACATACGCACAGAGACAGAAAGGCAAAGAGAGACAAAGATAAAGACAGAGAGACAGACAGACAGAGAGAGGGGGAAAGATTCACACAGACAGAGAGACAGACAGACAGACAGACAAAGACAGAGACAGAAAGATGGGGAGGAGTAGATAACTTCGTTCAGTTTCGGTGACTAAGTTTCAATGAGTTTTTCCCCAGTGCAACAAATACGTCGTGAGCCAAATCCAAATCAGTTATTTGGTGAGGCGACAAACTGAACAAGCCCTGTACACATTAACAGAATTTCAACGAGCACTGTCCAGGGTGTATATGGCGCAGGTGTCCACAGAAAGTTACAGTTTGTTCTTGTTTTGCTTCTACGCTATATAAATGTTTACTTTAAAAACTTGATTTGAATTTGCCAAGAAATGTGTCGGAGGACGTGTGTGCTCTGCAACGTGGCTTGACATTTTCTGTTTGTGTTTAGAATTTGGATACATTCAGTTGAAACAATTTAGATATTTTTCTTTTGATTTGTTTTATTCAGGGGAGAGACAGACAGACAGAGAGACACAGAGACACAGACAGAGAGAGACACAAACAGAAACAGAGAGAGACAGAGACAGACAGACAGAGATAAAGACAGAGAGAAACAGAGACGCAGAGAGACAGAGATAGAAATGGAGAGAGAGAGAGGGTGAGAGAGAAGAAGAAGAGGAGGAGCAGGAGGGAGAGGAGAAGGAGAAGAAGAAGAAGAAGAAGAAGAAGAAGAAGAAGAAGAAGAAGAAGAAGAAGAAGAAGAAGAAGAAGAAGAAGAAGAAGAAGAAGAAAAGAAAAAGAAGAAGAAGAAGAAGAAGAAGAAGAAGAACAACAACAACAACAAACAACAACAAGAGGAATTACAGTATTTATACGGCGCCAAATCTCGACATTTCAAATCAAAGCACACTCACGCACCAGGCATACGCAAACAATCGACAAAGACCACTTTACAATATTTAATATTAAAAGGAACGTACAGAAACTGAGAAAAAGAAGTGGTTGTGGTTGTAGAATTCATTGTTGGGAAAAGAGGTGGGTTTTTTTAAATTGGATTTAAAAGCAGAAAAGGTAGGTGTTAGGCGAAGGCAGAGCGGAAGTCTATTCCAGGCTGACGGTCCTGAGACAGCAAAAGACAGAGCCGGTGGGACGTAATACTTCCACCCTTGAGTAATAAGATGTTGTAAAGTTTTGTGGCATTTATGTCGTATAACAAGAGTAACAAAGAGTTGTGAAGTTTGGAGTGGTTGCGTAACGGACTGCTGACTTGGAACTGTTCGTTTGGAGCAGCCATCAGTACAAAAAGTTGACTGTGAGATTTTTCAGACACCATTATTTCCAGCTCAGAGTTGAGCGTGCTATGGACCCATTGGGTACACTTGTGACAGCACAGTCGAGTGTCATCCACTTTACAAATGCTACTTTGAGGGTGATGTTCACATTTCCTGACCAATGCTGCAGGTATCTGTATCTCCCAGACCTTGTTGATCCTGAGGTGTAATTGAAAAATAAACTTAGAATACGGCCCTGTCATGTAATTCCAATCCCCAGTAGAACTCTGCAGCATCATCACCATCATCCCCCTTCTCTTCATCATAGACGTGTAAAAAATTGTCCCTGATTTTACCTCCTCTTCAGCCCTACTCTGCTTATCTTTCCCTCCTATCAAGCCATTACCCTTTCAAATTTGTGTCAGTTGATGGCCGGTGGTATAGCCGAGACTGGGCAGTTGGGGAAATGATGTGCACTCATCCATGGCTCTCGTAAGTACTCAAATTTCCTCGTCTTCTCGTTAAAAACTTTTGAATCTCTTTTCCTCTTCTTGACACCCCCACCGCTCTCCTTATTCCTCCAACTTCCCCCTCCCCCCCCCCCCTTCTGCATGGCTGTACGTATCAGTACGGTCTGTACCCTACAGCACAACGTTCACAGAGAGGGAACACCAGGACAGCAGCTGTGATCTATTCTTCAGCGACAGCAGACACAAAAACAATGACTGTGGCGTCTCCTCTGCCTTTTTCCCGCAGCCACCATGACCGGAAATTGGTGGAAATCAAAGTTTGCAGTACCCGGATATCAGACAGAACGACTGATGGCAAATGTCGTGATTTGTGGTTCGTAATGTTTGTGGAGGGAAGACTGGATAATGTTCTAAGTGCTTATCTGGTTGAAGTGGTGTTTCATTGTTGTGTTCTAAGGGCTGATATGGCTGACATGTTATATGGTTGTTATGTCCTTAAGGCTTATCTGATTCAAGTATCATGTACTTGCTAACGTCGTGGTTCTGCTACAGCACAGTTAGTGATAACCGAAGAAATAGTAAGCTCATGGCATCAAAATGGTTCTACAACTGCCCTCATTCAATGGCCTACAGAGAACATATTATATACAATTATATATTACAATGTGATTCCCCTCCGAGTGGAGACAGGCTGCAGAGGGGGTTGAGTGAGGTCAGGATTTTATGCAGAGGAGAAATGGTGAGTTTTGAGAGCGGACTTGAAGGAGACAAAAGTAGGCTGCTGACGGACTGAGAGAGGAAGTTTGTTCCAGGAGAGTGGACCAGAAACAGAGAAGGCTCGTGGACCATAGGTATTGAGCTTAGTGCGTGGAAAGCGAAAAGTCAGAGGATCGGAGGCAGAGCGGAGGGTACGTGAGGGAAGATAGATCTCAAGTAGGCTTGACAGGTAATCAGGGGCTGCGTTATTGAGGCTTTTGTAGCACATGGTGTCTAGTTTGTAGTGTATGCGCTTTGATACAGGGAGCCAGTGAAGTTGTGCCAGGAGAGGAGATATGTGGTCAGCTTTTTTCTTTTTGAGTACAAGGCGTGCAGCATTGTTTTGAATGCGCTGTAGGATGTGAATGGGGAGGCAGGAAGACCAGACAGGAGTGAATTGCAATAGTCAATGCGAGACATTATGAAGGAGAGAACGAGTTTTGCAGTTGTTTCAACAGAGAGATACTTCTGGTCGTAATAGGAAAGCTGAAGGGAAAGAGAGCACCAGAAGACCCAGCAAGAAAAGACTGGATGGACTTGCAGGGTGGCTGTGGACAGAAAGGATGGGAGATGTACTTGCAACGACACGGGATAAATTGGTATGGAGGTTCATGATTGCCAACACATGCAACAAGGCACATGATGATGATGATGATGATGATGATGATGATGATGATGATGATGATGATGATGATGATGATGATGATGATGATGATTGTTGCAAACTAAAGGATGTAAATTTTGTTACGATGAAAATGGTTTGTCGTAGGATACGCAGAATGCAAGTTACGTTAGTCTGAATTCGAAATTGGCAAGTAGCCATTTTTGGGGAAAAAATCGCCATTCGAAGTGAATGAAGTTGTTCAATATTAGTGACGTTGTTGCATAAAATGGTAGATTTCATTCATTGACTGATTACAACAGTGTTAAATTTTTTTATCATATTGATAGATTAAAACAATTTTAATTACATGTATTGATTATAGGAAGCCTTGATGTTTGGGAAGTATGATCAAACAATGGTTAAGGAAGCGAAAACTTTTACAAAATAAAAATCGTCAAAGCAGGCGCTCTCAGTTTTCCATGCCCACATGGCCAAGCCATCTAGTGACATAATGTATAGTTTACTGTCAAAGTAGGCCCATACAGCTCTCTATGCCCATAATGGCCAAGCCATCTAGTGACATAATGTATAGTGTACTTCAAAGTAGGCCCTACAGCTTCTATGCCCATAATGGCCAAGCCATCTAGTGACATAATGTATAGTGTACTATCAAAGTAGGCCCATACAGCTTTCTATGCCCATAATGGCCAAGCCATCTAGTGACATAATGTATAGTTTACTATCAAAGTAGGCCCTACAGCTTTCTATGCCCATCAATGGCCAAGCCATCTAGTGACATAATGTATACTTTACTGTCAAAGTAGGCCCATACAGCTTTCTATGCCCATAATGGCCAAGCCATCTTGTGACATAATGTATCTTTTATAGGAGCATATCACAATCAAAGGTCATAGAGAAGTTTACCACGTCCATAGAGAATGCCCGACTACAACGTCCATCAGAGGCTAGACGAAAGTTAAAAAAAAAGTAGGTATGGATTTCTTAATTTTTCCATCAGCCCTTTTACTTTAAGTTGTTTGTATCAAGCAACTATTCTTTCAATATTGTGTGCATGAATATCTTCCAGTGTAGTGCAGACAAGGCAATGGGGAAAAAGCATGTGCACCCTCTACGTCTGTTTAACAATGTCTGGACAAAGTTATCTCCCCTTTCATACCGATCAGACAAATGGGTTATGTCTGTCTGTCTGTCTGTGTGCCTGTCTGTCTTTTTGTCTGTGACATAAAGTTGTGAGCAATACTTCTTAAAAGTGTTTTTGTCGGTGTTTTTGTTGTTATTGTGTTGTTGTTGTTGTAAATATATAGCATGAAACATTTACAATTCATTTTGAAGTGTTTTCAATCCTATTACATTATGTACCAGTACAACATAGTCCGATTTCGTTTTTTATTTGTAGTTTATCTTTTCTTTGAAAATTTTCACTATAAAACTAATCGATTTTCTAAAGAATTCTTTTATTCTGTATTTTGATATTTTGCAAATGCAAATGAACGTTTCAAAGTAACGATCGGATGAGCTGAACGACATCAGTCAACAATGTCAGCTTCCTCTAAAATATGTATCCTGCTCTCAAAAATAACGAAGAATACATTTTGGAATAGATTCTCACAGAATGTCTGTGAGGTCCCAAATTTATAATCATTTCTTCAACTTTTTCTTCTATAGCTGTATTATTGATATGTTTATAACTGTTATATATCCAAATTGGTGAAAAGTACCAGATTCTGTCCCCACCCCCACCCCACCCCACCCCACCCGTACGATTATATGTGGAGAAAAACTGCTTCGTTGATGTGTTCTTCCAACGCTTCATGAAATTCTAGACGATCTTGATTTAGGTCTATTAGTGTAAGGACTGAAGTTTGTCTCGCCTTCTCGTTAAAACTTTTGAATATTTAATTCTTTTCTCCCTGCCTGTCTGACCTTCTTATCCTTTCCTCCCACTGGTTGAAGCAGCTGGAAGTTTTAGTCTTTTTCTCCTAATTATTGTATTTGTTGTTTGGTTTTGGTTTTTTTGTTTGTTTGTTTGTTTGTTTGTTTGTTTCCTTGCTTGTTTGTTTGTTTGTTTTTTGTTTTTTGTTTTGTTTGTTTTGTTTGTTTGTTTGTCTGTCTGTTTGCTTGTTTGGTTTTTTGTTTTTGTTTTGCTTTTTGTTTTGTTTTGTTTGTTTTGTTTTATATGTTTGTTTGTTTGTTTGTTTGGTGTTTTGGGGTTGTTTTGTTGTTTTTTGTTTTGTTGTTGTTTGTTTGTTTGTTGTTTGTTTGTTTGTTGTTTGTTTGTTTGTTTGTTTGTTTGTTTGTTTGTTTGTTTGTTTGTTTGTTTGTTTGTTTGTGCGATCTTACGTTTACGCTTGACAAAGGCCAGTTTGCCAAAAATTCGCGTCTGTCATGTCTGGTATACGCCTTTGATTCTATTTTCGTGTTTTTCTGGTTCCAGTCTCACCCCGTGTCATCACATCCTCTCACACTGGATAATTGCACGTATTATTAGTATGGTCTGCCATCTGGAGTACAGCGGCCACACAGCGAGCGGGGGAAGATCAGGAGAGCAGCTTTGATCTATTCTTCAAGGACCACGGACAAAACAGACAACGACTGTGATTGTTCCTTTCCCAGCATCCCGCATGACCGGAAATTGGCGGAAATCAAAGTGTGCAGTGCCCTGATGTCAGGCAGAACGTTTGTTGGCAGATGTCGTGATTTGTGGCTGGTGGAGTTTGTAGGGGAAAATGTCTGGGCAATGTTCTGTGGGCTTATCTAGCTAAAGTGGTTACAGCGTTATGTCGTTGTTATGTTACTGGCCAGGTGATGTTATGATCCTGTTCTTTGTTCTTCTGTCTCTGTCTCTCTAACTCTCTGTGTCTCTCTTTGTCTCTCTCTGCCTCTCTCTCTTTCTTTTTCCCTCCTCTCTCTCATTTTCTCTCTCTCTTTCTTTCTTCCTCTGTCTCTCTCTCACACACACACACACTCTCTCTCTCTGTCTCTCTCTCTCTTTCTCTTTCCCTCCTCTCTCTCTTTCTCTCTTTCTCTCTCTGTCTCTCTCTCTGTCTCTCTCTCTCTCACACACCACACACACACACACACACCTACCACTGTCTGTCTGTCTGTCTCTCTCTCTTCTCTCTCTATCTCTCTCTCTCTTTCACTCTCTCTCATCTGATCAGCATTTTGCCACCATTGCTTGTGAGAAGCTCTGTAATTTATCAGTCTGTCTTGAAGAGATGGAGGGAATGATAGACAGACAGAGACAGGTGAAGGCAGAAAGATTTCGTTTGAAAGACAGACAGATTAGACCCTATAACCCTCAGGTGCTGATTTCAAGATTATCCCTGAATCTAAGCCAGTGGGGTGATACAGACTGATGAAGAGATGATGAATCAAGGTTCTCTTGTGCAGCACGCACATCACTGCACGTTAAAGATCCTAATGGCGATAAAATAATTGTTCCTGACAAAATTTCCAACAAAAAGTCACTTTCAGATTAGCAGAATAGGACGTACAGAAAAATGCATGTGACCTGCACTGTAATACCTCTCCTAAATGAAAGCAGCCCCATTTTCACATAATAAATCCACTGTGACAAAATAAGACATATACATGGTACCTCCCCCCCCCCCCCCCCCCCCCCCAAGTCCAATGCATTCCAAGTCGAACTTTCTCATGTCGAACGAAAATTTCGGCAAAATTTCACCTCCCATGCCGAATCTCACTCCCATCTCCAACGTCTGGCAACAAAGCAGGACTGAGGCGCGCGCTGCCCGCCCAGTCCCGCTCACTCCCCCGTACCGTGCACATCATCCTCTGTTGTTGCTGGCATTTTTTTTTTGCATTTCTTCTTCAAATTAGCCCTCATTATGGCTCCCAAGAAAGTGCAAAGTATTAGTATTGAGTCTATTTCTGCTTTATTTAAGTCTATTAAGTCTATTTCTGCTTGCCATTGTACTTATATTGCAGTTATCTGGCCACAGGGCACAACAACAAAAAACATAAAAATGTAAAAATAGATATGGGGATTTGGGGCCTGGAACGAATTAATGTTTTTTACTTTAATTTCAATGGGAAAAATTGCCTCCGAACTAGAATATTCTTAAGTCGAATGGCCCAAGGAACCAATTAGATTCGACTTGGGGGGCACCACTGTATACATGATACAATAAAGGGCCTCAGCTTTTTTCAGGGTCACCATTATAAAGGTTGTGACAATCTACACGCTATCCTCCCATGACTGTGAGCAGGATAAAATGTTCATTGGATCAGAATAGGCAGAAACAAGAAGAGCATTAATAAAGAAGATTATGAAAAGACAAGCAACATTTATAGGACAAGTTACGAAGAAAGAGAAATTAGAGCACCTGGTTGCAACAGGAAAGCTGGAGGGAAAAAGAACACCAGGTAGACCCAGACAAGCAACATTTATAGGTCAAGTTACGAAGAAAGAGAAATTCGAGCACCTGGTTGCAACAGGAAAGCAGGAGGGAAAAAGAACACCAGGTAGACCCGGGGAGAAAATATTGGATGGACTTGCAAGGTGGCTGAAGAGAGAGGGTGGGAGACGTACTTGCAGCGACAAGGGATAGATTCGTGTGGATGGCCATTATCGGCAACGCCATGCAGCAGGGCACGTGATGATAATGATGAGTCAGAATGGAGACCTCAAACACAAGGTTTGTGTGGAGTGAGATGTGAACGCGTGTAGTGCTGTGCAGGCAGACTGACAGACTGGAAGATGGAAATTCTACCTCTACACATCTAACAATGTGACAGACTGTGAAAAAATGCCACACAGTCATGATGGGGTAGCAGTCTTGCCATATCACCTGCAGGATATGACGATGATCCCATCAGACACAGGGCCCGCTACTCTGTCTGACCCCGGGTCAAAGATGGTGACCTTTGTGGCTGAGTCATTGTAATATTTCATACAGTGTCTGCGCTCTTCACATTACTGTTATGAGACTGGTGAAGACAGTTTTGACAGCTTATCTGGGGTATCTCACCATCACCACCATCACCTGTCAACCTCCTGGAACTATTTACAACAAAGAACAGGAAACCTATCTGCTTTTTTATATATCGTAAAGATTTGTCTTCAAAATTCTGTCTGACTCCTTTTCAACGTTGTGACTTCGTTATTATACTATGACATGCTGCTGTATTCTCGTGCAGCTGATATCTAGATCTCTTGTTATTCTTCACAATTGTGAGGATGGGTGAATCAATGGCGCAGTTTTCCGTTGTTTTTGATTGGTAAAGATATATGATATGATATGATATGATATGATATGATATGATATGATATGATATGATATGATATGATATGATATGATATGATATGATATGATATGATATATGATATGCTATGGTATGCTATGCTATGCTATGCTATGCTATGCTATGCTATGCTATGCTATGCTATGGTACGGTACGATACGATACGATACGATACGATACGATACGATATTGTTCACTGTGTTTTATAGCACATTTAAAAATTTCGCCTAAATAAAATAAGCATTTGAAAGCATCCTCAAAACACTGC
>CM060308.1:103229816-103232316 GCA_030674185.1 Monoplex corrugatus | reverse complement strand
AAGAAGAAGAAGAAGAAGAAGAAAGAAGAAGAAGAAAAGAAGAAGAAGAAGAAGAAGAATGAACAAGAAGAAGAACAAGAAGAAGAATGAACAAGAAGAAGAATGAACAAGAAGAAGAATGAACAAGAAGAAGAATGAACAAGAAGAATGAAAGAAGAAGAAAAAAGAAGAAGAAGAAGAAGAAGAAGAAGAAAGATGAAGAAGAAGAAGAAGAAGAAGAAGAAAAGAAGAAGAATGAACAAGAAGAAGAAGAATGAACAAGAAGAAGAAGAAGAAGAAGAAGAATGAACAAGAGAAGAAGAATGAACAAGAAGAGAAGAATAGAAAAAGAAGAAGAATGAACAAGAAGAAGAAGAAAAGAAGAAGAACAAGAAGAAGAATGAACAAGAAGAAGAAGAAGAAAAAGAAGAAGAATGAACAAGAACAAGAAGAAAGAATGAACAAAGAAGAACAAGAAGAAGAAAGAAAGAAGAAAGAAGAGAAGAAGAAGGAGAAGAAGAAAAAGAATGAAGAAGAAGAAGAATGACATACGTAAGGCACCAAATCTTGATTCAAGAATCAAACCAAGGCCAGCACTCTCATCATTCACCAAAAGGGTCACCTAACAACGACCAAAACTCCAAGGCACAAAGCACACACAAATGGAGTGAGGGGGGGGGGGGACAGGAGGGGAGTGGGGCATATGTCCACTTCAGACCCTCTAGCTCAGTGCCCATCGTTAACTCTTTCTGCTCCAGACACTCGTGGTGGTACAAGTGGAGTACGACAGAAAGAAGAAGAAGAGTTCTACAGTGATGACAAGATTCAATCACTACACTAGATACGCAACCACACGCTAGCGGAAGCATTGAATCAACGAACATTCCAGTCCATTAGACAGACTAATACTGTTCTCAGGATTTTAAGGCAAACAAAAGGAGTGAGACTATTGTTAGGGAAGGTGTTTGGAGACGCGCCAGAACACAAAGAGAACAATGTTGATAGACGTGATTATGAACCTGACTTAACCCTTTGACTTCCGCACCCTGTCCTCCAGCACTCTGCATTATCAACCATGCTCATCATCATCATCATCAGGTGCCCCTGCCGCATGGCGTTAGCGATCATGGATTTCCATCTGTCTCTATCTCTCGTTGCCCCTAGCATCTCTCCCACCCCCTTCGTCCCCAGCCACTCTGCAAGTCCGTCCGCATTTCTCCCTGGGTCTACCCGGTGCTCTCTTTCCCTCCAGCTTTCCCGTTGTGACCAGGTGCTCCAATCCCCCTTCCTCATAACATGGCCTATAAATGTTGCCTGTCTTTTCCTAATCTTCCTTATGAGTGACCTACTTGTGTCTGCCTTCATTAAGACTGTCTCGTTTGTTTTCTTTGCTGTCCATGGAACTTTCAACATTCTTCTTAGAAACCACATCTCAGCTGCCTCAATCTTGTTCTGGCTTTGTTTGTTGACTGTCCACGCCTCACATCCGTACAACAGTATTGGTTCTATATAACATTCAAGAACTCTCTTTCTGATGTTAATTGATAGGCATTTATCAACCATGCTAACCAAGCAAAAACTTAACCCTTTGACTTCCCTCATCCTATCCACTCGCTTCCTGCAGGAAGTTGGTGAATAGGGTAAGGGAGTCAAAGGGTTAAGTTTTTTACAGGTGGCATATAAGGTGCGGGAGTCAAATGGTTAATTCACCCACCCAACAAGCAAACTCGATTCAAAAAGACCAAAAGGAAGACAACAGGCAAGCTAATCAACTAATGTGACAACACGTTCAGGTCATTGTAGCGTGGTGCCCAAGAAAAGAAGTTGATAAACGGTTGATCAATAATCTAATGAACACAAGATGACAAATTGTGATTGACCTTGTGTGGCTTAAACCCAGCGAAGACTGAATAAGATTGAGGCAGGTGAAATGTGGTTTCTGAGGATAGTGCTAAAAGCTCCGTAGACTGCAAAGAAAACAAAGGAGGCGGTCTTGACAGAAGCAAACATATAAAATGGACATTAATGAAGAAGATTAGGAAAAGACAAGTTAACAAGAACAGGACGTTTCATGAAGCGAAAGAAACATTTGAGCGCCTAGTAATAACAGGAAAGCTGGATGGAAAAGAAAAGCACCAGGTAGACCCAGGGAGAAAATACTGGA
Organism: Monoplex corrugatus; assembly: GCA_030674185.1. NCBI lineage: Eukaryota > Metazoa > Mollusca > Gastropoda > Littorinimorpha > Ranellidae > Monoplex > Monoplex corrugatus. The sequence goes on along the minus strand of CM060308.1, from coordinate 103,230,173 downwards.
CAGTTTTGAAAAGTGGAGGAAGACAGAAAGGAATGGGAGATGTACTTACAGTGACAAAACATAGATTCGTATGGAAGGGCCATGATCACCAACGTCACACGGCAGGGTACATGATGACGATGACGATGATGACGATGACGACGACAACGACGACGACGATGATGATGATGATGACGACGACGACGACGACACGACGACTACGATGACGACGACGACGACGATGACGACGACGATGACGATTATGATGATGATGACGACGACGACGACTACTATGACGACGACGACGACGACGATGACGACGACAATGACGATGATGATGATGATGATGATGATAAAAACCAGCCAACAGACAGACCA
>CM060308.1:103194816-103214816 GCA_030674185.1 Monoplex corrugatus | reverse complement strand
TCTGATAAAGATCCTACCATACAGTCTTTACTTTGTCCCAACATGACGTCACCATGTAGATGACTATGACCACAAAGTGTGGTCAGACCTTATCAAAATCGTATATTCACAAGGACGTCATGTCTCAAATATAGTGAAGACTTATACCTAACCTAATAATTACCTGCATATGTTACCTACTTGTTGACAAAGACACAAAGTGTTTCTGGTTTGTATATACATTATTCTCATACCTGTTGGTTCACCTTCTTTGTCTTTTGGTTAAGATGTGTGTGTAGTGATAAAGTATGCTTTTTGGGTCCAAAACAAAACAGAGACAGAGAGACAGACAGACAGACAGAGAGACAGACAGACAAGAGACAGACAGACAGGACAGACAGACAGACAGAGAGACAAAGAGAGACAGACAGAGACAGGAGAGACAGACAGACAGACAGAGAACAGACAGACAAAGAGACAGACAGACAGAGAGACAGACAGACAGAGACAGAGAGACAAAGAGAGACAGACAGAGACAGAGACAAGAGAGACAGAGACAAAGAGAGACAGACAGAGAAGAGACAGACAGACAGACAGAGAGACAGACAGACAAGAGAAGACAGACAAGAGACAGACAGACAGAGAGACAGACAGACGAGACAGAGAGACAAAGAGAGACAGACAGAGACAGAGACAGAGAGAGACAGAGACAAAGAGGAGCAATAACCATCACACAAAAATGTAGTGAACCTACGTCTGCCCTTCAAGGGGACATTTTCTTCCTTATTTCCTTTATCCTCTCTTTATAGAATGTTAAACTTCAGTTCTATCAGATAATATCCACTGGTGTTGCCTGGCTATTGAGCACTCAAAAAGTAAAAAGGATACACGTAAACGTCTGAATCCACCTACTCCCTGGATAACTGTTCTTTTTCATACCTTTTCCTCTACTTGTTGGATTTTATGTCTTTTTATAGATAGTTTATGTTTTTTTTATAGATAGTTGGCCCCATGCACTGTTATTTAAGCTAACATTATACGAAGACCAAACAAGCGACCATCAGATGAAATGGTGCACACTGCGATATTTTGGCATTAGGGAAGGAGCCAGGCAGGGCTGCATGCTTTCGCCTCATCTTTTTAACTTATATACAGAGCAGGTATTTAGAGAGGCAGATTCAGAAGAGATGGGAATAAAGACTGGAGGAAGAAACATCACCAATCTGAGATATGCGGGAGACATTGCATTAATGGCAGATAATATCACAAGCATGAAGAGAATTCTCTACCGAGTAGATGCAGCTGGTTGCAGGACAGGATTGAAACTGAATGCTACAAAAACCAAAGTCATGCATATGGCGAGAAAAGAAGGTCAGGAACATCCAAGCATTCAAATGAACAAAACAGACTCAGAAACTGTCCAACATTTCAAGTATCTAGGATATGTAAAAACAAATGACGGCTCCTGTACCAAAGATGTGAAAACAACAACTGACATGGCAAAACAAAAAAAGTCCAGTTAAACAACGTATGGAAAGACAGAGGGCTTCCCAAAGATTTAAAACTAAGAATCCTAAAAATTTTGATTTGTTCTGTTTTAATGTATGGTTGCGAAGCCTGAACACTAAGAAAAGACTAAGAAAATAAGATCAATCAGCAGAAATGTGTCACTATAGATGACTTATCGGAGTCAATGGACAGATAGAAGAACAAACGATAGTGTGTTAAAGGAACTAAATGTTAAGTGCCAACTGCTGACAAAGATCAAAAACCAGAAAGCTGAAATAAGTAGGCCATGCAATCAGAAACACCCAAAACAGATCTGATAGTCAACGGTCTCAGGGGAAAGTAGAGGCGAGGAGAAGAAAGGGACGACCGCACTCCTATTTCAACAACATCGCTTGAATCTGTGGTCTGGAGACCAGGAGGTCGCCCACAGATGTCTTAATCGTGTTACTGAGAAAACTTATGACGTCGAGCGTGGTTCCTACCGCCGATCCCGGTGAAAGAGAGAGAGATGAGATGAGAAAAATGAAAGAGAGTTCCACAAAAGTATATTCACACTGTTATTACTGAACATTTTCGGTTTTTGTTGTTTTTTTCCTTTCTTTCTTTCTTTTCTTTTCTTTTCCTAAATTATGTTTGTTTGTTTGTTTCTGTCTTTCCCGTCACATGTGAGTTGGATATAAGATACTTGTGTTACGGAAAGAGAAATGAGAACCCACTGAAAGATGCCTGGACTGTGCCTTTTATCCTGACCCATGGCAAATTGTCAGTCCACCTACCTCACACAGTCTGCACGTCGTTAATCAAGCAAACCGCCATGTTGGTCTGTAATAAACCCACAATGTCCCCCTTCAACCAACACTACTGACAACCAGCCAATCACCATCCACAACACATCAGCACGACTAATCAGGAGGCTTTTTACAGAGCATCATGACATCTAGACAGAGAGATATTGCTCGCTATGGCCAAGCAGTACTGACAAGTTGATTAGTTTGGTAGTGAATATTCTGTATGGGAAGCTGACAAGTGTGTGGTCTGTTATGAATCACTCCTGTGTGGGAAGTCACTAGTCTGTGGGCTGTTCCATGAATCACTGTCTGTGTGGGGAAGTCACAGTCTGTGGTCTGTTCCATGAATCATTGTTGTGTGGGGAAGTCACAGTGTGTGGTCTGTTCCATGAATCACTTCTGTGTGGGGAAGTCACAGTCTGTGGTCTGTTCCATGAATCATTGTCTGTGTGGGGAAGTCACAGTCTGTGGTCTGTTCCATGAATCACTGTTGTGTGGGGAAGTCACAGTCTGTGGTCTGTTCCATGAATCACTGTCTGTGTGGGGAAGTCACAGTCTGTGGTCTGTTCCATGAATCACTGTCTGTGTGGGGAAGTCACAGTGTGTGGTCTGTTTCATGTTCCCATGGTCTGTACATTTTGGAGAGGGAAGTCCAATCCTTGGTCAATAAGTCCTCGACATTTTCTCCCATACACGTCTGCTGTCGCTGATAAACTCTGGGGAGTGATTTCCCCTAGTAACATGACACGTTGTCTTGGTAACGTGTGGATTAATATCTTTGTAGAGCTTACTTTCATCATGGTTCTCTGTCGTTGCTATCAACTTAGTGGTAGTGGATTTGATGGCTCTTCTATCAGTTTACCGTTCCCTCTCATCAAAAAGTTGTGTTGGTATAGACCTTTGTGTTGTTCACAACAACACTAAAAGCAGTAACCCCAAAACAAAGCAAAAAACAAAAAACAAAAATCACACACACGCACGAAAACAGAATCAGAACGTTTATTTGATACATCCAGACAAGGAAGGTGGAAATTTTCGTCCAACTAGCTTTGATCAAGCGGTAAACAGGATCACAAACGAACAAACAACAAATATAATAATTAGGGAGAAAAAAAGGGAACCAGAAGAACAAGCAAACCAAAAAGACCGTATTCAATACAACAAGACAAGACAAGCGCAAATTTTCGGCCAACCGGCCTTTGTCAAGCGAGAATGCACGATCAAAACAGACACCAACCAAACGGATAATAAGAAAAGAACTAAAAACTTCCCTGCAGCCTCGTCCAGTGGATAAAAAGGGACTAAATGAAATGCCGTTGGTTGGTGTCTGTTCGTGATCGTGCATTTGCGCTTGACAAAGGCCGGTTGGCCGAAAATTTGCGCTTGTCTTGTCTTTGTATTGAATGCCGTCCTTTTTAGTTTGCTTGTTCTTCTGGTTCCTGTTTGTTTGGACGCTGGCAGTCGTACTTGTTTTGGATCTAGGGAAAAAAGACAAAAACTTCCCTGCTGCTTCAGTGGGGGAAAAGGACTGAAATGAAATCATAATGTGTTTCGTGAACTAATGGTAAAACTGGGGAGATGGAGGCAGATACGATGTCCGAGGGGAAGTGAGATGAATTCTGCAATTTGAAAAGTTGTCATGCCATATTAATATTGTTTTATCCCGAAGACGGTCCGGCGCTGAAACCACAAAAACTATGATACACTAGCTAAGAGTACTTACTTTTTTTGAACGTAAAAGTAGTGAGTGAATAATTTTGTGTTAGTGCAACAACTAAAATAGTGTGGTGAATACTTTGTGTTGGTGACAACAATCTAAAAGTAGTGATGGTGAATAGCTTTGTGTTGGTGACAACAATACTAAAAGTAGTGATGGTGAATAGCTTTGTGTTGGTGACAACAATACTAAAAGTAGTGAATGATTGGGGAATAGCTTTGTGTTGTGTGTGACAACAACACTAAAAGTAAGTGATGGTGAATAGCTTTGTGTTGTGTGGCAACAACACTAAAAGTAGTGATGGTGAATAACTTTGTGTTGGTGACAACAACACTAAAGTATGATGGTGAATAGCTTTGTGTTGGTGACAACAAATAAATAGTTTGATGTTGGTGACAAATAACTAAAAGTAGTGTTGGTGAATAACTTTGTGTTGGTGACAACAATACTAAAAGTAGTGTGGTGAATAACTTTGTGTTGGTGACAACAACACTAAAAGTAGTGATGGTGAATAGCTTTGTGGTTGGTGACTACAATACTAAAAGTAGTGATGGTGAATAGCTTTGTGTGTGGTGAATACACAACTAAAAGTAGTGTTGGTGAATAGCTTTGTGTTGGTGACACAATCACTAAAGTAGTGATGGTGAATAGCTTTGTGTTGGTGACAACAATACTAAAAGTAGTGTTGTGAATATCTTTGTGTTGGTGACAACAATACTAAAAGTAGTGTTGTGAATAGCTTTGTGTTGGTGACAACAATACTAAAAGTATGTTTGGTGAATAACTTGTGTTGGTGAAACCAAAAATTAGAAGTAGTGTTGGTGACAATGTGAATGTCGTCACACAATACTAAAGACAAAGTGACATCTCTAAACTTGAATAATCGAAATCAAACCACGCTTCACAATAGCACACTGCTAATATGACAGATATGTCATGCTTAAAACACACGTATAGTCTCTCTCTCTCTCTCTCTCTCTCTCTCTCTCTCTCTCTCTCTCTCTCTCTCTTTCTCTCTCTCTCTTTCTCTCTCTCTCTCTCTTCTCTCTTCTTTCTCTTTCTCTCTCTCTCTCTCTCTTCTATCTCTCTCTCTCTCCTTCTGTCTTCTCTCTCTCTCTCTCTCTCTCTCTCTCCCTCCTTTCTCTCTCTCTCTCTCTCTCTCTCATCACACCACCTCTCCTACTCCTACTCAGATCTCAGACACACCTCACTCACCTCACACCCCATCCTCTCACTACACACATCCATCACATTCACACACACTCTCACACACCCACATCACCATACACACTCTTATCATCTGTCATCATCTATAAACACACGTTTATCTCTCTATCTTCTCTCTACTCATCTCTCTCTTCTCTCTCTCTTCTCTCCTTCTATTCTATCTCTTCTCATCTGTCCTCTTCTATCTTCTATCTCTATCTCTATCTTCTTCTGCTCTGCTCTCTCTCATCTCACATCATCTTATCCTACTTACTCTCTACTCTCTACTCTATCTACACACTACACACTACTACAATACACACATACATCAACTACACTTATCATCACACACATCACATCTCACAACACACACATCACACACACACTACAATACAACATCAACACACACATCACACTCAACATACACACCACACAATACCATCACACACACGTGCATTACATCATATACACAACAGAGATTTATATCTGTATCTATATCTATATCTGCATCTATATCTATATCTATATCTCCATCTATATCTAATCTATATCTGCATCTGTATCCATCTATATCTATATCTATATCTGTATCATATCTAATCTATATCTAATCTTATCTGCATCTGTATCTATATCTATATCGACATTATTCTATATCTTTATCCATATCTATAGCAATATCTATATCTATGTCTTTATCTATACAATATCTACATCTATGTCTATTTCTATATCTCATCTATATCATATCTAATCTATGTCTATTATCTATGTCTTTATCTATATCTATAAATCTAATATTCTATTATCTATGTCTATATCTATATCTATGTCTTTATCTATGTCTATATCTATATCTATGTCTTTATCTACGTCTTTATCTATGTCTTTATCTATATCTATGTCTTCATCTATGTCTATATCTATGTCTATATCTATATCTATATCTATGTCTTTATCTATGTCTTTATCTATCTCTATATCTATATCTATATCTATGTCTTTATCTATGTCTATATCTATATCTATGTCTTTATCTATGTCTTTATCTATGTCTATATCTATATCTATGTCTTTATCTATGTCTTTATCTATGTCTTTATCTATGTCTTTATCTATATCTATGTCTTTATCTATGTCTATATCTATGTCTATATCTATATCTATATCTATGTCTTTATCTATGTCTATGTCTATATCTATATCTATATCTATGTCTTTATCTATATCTATGTCTTTATCTATATCTATATCTATGTCTTTATCTATGTCTATATCTATGTCTATTTCTATATCTATATCTATGTCTTTATCTATGTCTATGTCTATATCTATGTCTTTATCTATATCTATATCTATGTCTATATCTATGTCTATATCTATGTCTATATTCTATGTCTATGTCTATATCTATATCTATATCTATGTCTTTATCTATGTCTATGTCTATATCTATGTCTTTATCTATATCTATATCTATGTCTATATCCTATGTCCATATCTATGTCTATGTCTATATCTATTTCTATATCTATGTCTTTATCTATGTCTATATCTATGTCTATGTCTATATCTATGTCTATATCTATATCTATATCTATGTCTATATCTATGTCTATATCTATGTCTATTTCTATATCTATATCTATATCTATGTCTTTATCTATGTCTTCTATATCTATGTCTTTATCTATGTCTTATACTATGTCTATATCTATATCTATTACATATATCTATATCTTTATCTATGTCTATATCTATATCTATGTCTTTATCTATGTCTATATCTATATCTATGTCTTTATCTATGTCTTTATCTATGTCTTTATCTATGTCTATATCCTATAGTCTATATCTATATCTATGTCTATGTCTATGTCTATATCTATGTCTATATCTATATCTTTATCTATGTCTATATCTATATCTATGTCTATATCTTATCTATATCTATGTCTATATCTATGTCTTTATCTAATGTCTTTATCTATGTCTATATCTATATCTATGTCTTTATCTATGTCTTTATCTATGTCTATATCTATATCTATGTCTTTATCTATGTCTATATCTATATCTATGTCTTTATCTATGTCTATATCTATATCTATGTCTTTATCTATGTCTATATCTATATCTATGTCTTTATCTATGTCTATATCTATATCTATGTCTTTATCTATGTCTTTATCTATGTCTATATCTATATCTATGTCTTTATCTATGTCTTTATCTATGTCTATATCTATATCTATGTCTTTATCTATGTCTATATCTATATCTATGTCTTTATCTATGTCTTTATCTATATCTATGTCTTTATCTATGTCTTTATCTATGTCTATATCTATGTCTATATCTATATCTATGTCTTTATCTATGTCTATATCTATATCTATGTCTTTATCTATGTCTATATCTATATCTATGTCTTTATCTATGTCTTTATCTATGTCTATATCTATATCTATGTCTTTATCTATGTCTTTATCTATGTCTATATCTATATCTATGTCTTTATCTATGTCTATATCTATATCTATGTCTTTATCTATGTCTTTATCTATGTCTATATCTATATCTATGTCTTTATCTATGTATATATCTATATCTATGTCTTTATCTGTCTTTATCTATGTCTTTATCTATATCTATATCTATGTCTTTATCTATATCTATATCTATGTCTTTATCTGTCTTTATCTATGTCTTTATCTATATCTATATCTATGTCTTTATCTATAGCTATATCTATATCTATGTCTTTATCTATGTCTATATCTTCATCTACATTGATAAACATTTTGTTTGTACTGAAGATATTTGTAATGGTTCTCATCACAACGATGATGACGATGATAAAGACGGTAGTTGTGATAATGATGATGATGATGGTAATGATGATTACCATCATTTAGGTCATCCCAAGTATTTCATATTTCTTTTCATGTTCATGATAGTAATGATGTCCACGTAACGACAATATAACCATTTCATAATGCTTCGTTACTCATGGAAATAAGGAACAAGCTAAAAGGAGGAAAGCAATTCTGAGCTAAATGTCAATGCATTGTTGAGTATAATGGTTGGGTCTGAAGGTGTACAGCTGAATAACATTATGACTTTAACTATTCTTTTTTCATATTTACATTCCCTTTTATCCATTCCTCTGGATTTCATATTCTCATTAATTTTCACGTGACCTTTGAAACCAAAACTGTAATTATTTGATAGTCAAATTTTATTCCAGAGAAGTGGTCATTTTGTTCAGAACTAATGTCGTTGTGTTAAGTGAGGCACTTCGATTTAAAGACAAGATGATGTATTTGTTTTTCAGCTAATCAAAGCTGTGTGTACGTCATATCAAATAATTATATTTTAACATATGAAGTAAAACTACCCTGTACAATGAGCTACGATAAGCCAAACTCTTTTTTCTGACCCAATTTGGTACTGTTTATATGTCCCTACACTCATGCCGTTCATTTCGTCTGTTCAATAGACGCCCCCAAAACCTTGGATTTTTTTTTTTTCACGATGCAATGATAGTGAGAATCTGGATCATAGTGATGATGCTATGGGGTTTCATTTTGGATTGAGATTCTACAACAAGGCAGTATTCTACGCTTGGTTTTATAATATATCTTGGTATTAGTCACAATTAAGAGATACAAACCTGTACAGTGAGGTCAGGAAATTGTGAACAATACCGTCAGTGATTCCTCCATAAACTACATGAAACTACTCAGCATGGTGCCAGACTTCCCAACGATCCCAAACGAGGCTCAGCAATGGGTAGGTTGTAGTTTAAGGTTGAAAGTTTTTGTTTATTTTTGTTTATTTTTGTTTGTTTGTTTGTTTGTTTGTTTGTTTGTTGGTTTGTTTTGTTATTTGTTTGTTTATTGTTTATTTGTTTGTTTGCTTGCTTGCTTGTTTGTTTGTTTGTTCGTTTGTTTGTTTGTTTGTTTGTTTGTTTGTTTGTTTGTTTGCGTTTGTTTGTTTGCTTGTTTGTTTGTTTGCTTGCTTGTTTGTTTGTTTGCTTGCTTGCTTGCATTTTTGGTTTCAGCTTGTTTCTTTCTTTCTTTCTTTCTTCCCTTCTTTCTTTCTTTCTTTTTCTTTTTTTGTTTTGTCTTGTGTTTTTTTTATTGGTTTGTTTTGACCTTAGGTGTTCAAACTCAGAACCTCCCAGTCCTCAGTCTGTTACGCTGACCATTTGGCCACTTTACCTTCTCACCTCCTGGGTGTGACACGAGTCACAAAAACAGGAATCATCAATACATGGCACTACAGAGAAATGGCCCAGTTCCACATCAAACATCAGAGCTTCCAGACGCCTGTAGAAAAAAAATGTATTTCCTTGCTGTAATACACATTATTTCCTTTTGTTTATTGGAGTCTTCCTTGTGTTTAGAGCAGAGAAAAGTGGGATAAAGTTTTTTATCAGTAGAAAGAAAGAAGTTTGAGGAAGCTTCCGGTGCACAGATTTTGTTGTTAAACTTTTGATATTCCATTTCCTTCTGGAATGTGTATAAAAGAGTGAAACATTTTGTAAACTGGAACATGTACAAACAATTCACATTCAAGGCTCACGTACGAGATCGACAAAGAAAGACATTCTGTAAACTGGACGTGGTAATTTTGGTTGAGTAAAACTCGCTAGCTAAGCAGAAACACACACACACACACACACACACACACACATATATATATATATATATAAACACACACATACACAAACACAAACATACATACACACACACACACATACACACACATACATATATACACACACGCGAGCGCGCAAGCACATACACACATGCACACACACACACACACACAGACTATTTTCCTTTGGACTGACATATCCACATACTTGTTTTCAGTCAGGTATTTTGTCAATCTTGCTGCCATAACAGAGAAGAAGATTTTCCCCTCGACGTTCAGAAGTGATATTGGCCTGAACTGATTGATGCTGCTGGAGTTCTGCTCCTTCGGAATGTACACTCCTTCAGCTCTCATCCATTGGTCGCTGATCTTCTGGTTCCTCCATGCTGATCGAATCATCTTGTGGAGCCACTCGAGCACTTTTGGGCATTTCTTGTAGAGCAGGTATGGTATTCCGTTTGGTCCAGGTGCTGACTTGGCTCTGGCTTTCTTTACTACGTTCTTCACTTCATCCAGTGTTGGTGGTTTGTTATTGAATTTTCCTTCTGGCGCTGCAGGCCAAACCAGATTCTGGATTTCAAGTGGTGCCTCGCGCTGAGAATCGGAATATGTTTCCCTGAGATGCTGCTCTAGGGTTTCCTTGCCCACTATGAGAGTCCCTGATTTGGGTTGTTCAAACAGCTTTCTTGAAAAGTCAAAGGGGTCTTTGAAGAAACGATCTTGAGTCTTCTTCTTTTTGCTCTTTCTTCGCCTTGCTGATTCCACTTTGCTGAGAGCATTGTGTTTGGCCTTCAGATCTTTCCAGAGTTCCAGGAGCCCTTGCTTCTCGAATTCTGAGGCAGTTTTCATTCGCTTTTTAAGCTTCCTTTTCTCCCTCCGGATGCTCTCCATCTGTTGCTGTCTTCTGGATTTCTGGGGAGGCGTTTTTGTCTTTGGCTGCTTCACTCCATAAGTGTCCCTGCAGATAGAGTATATGATGTCTCCGTATGTGTCAAGTTTGTGTTCCAGCGTACTGTTCCCTATTAGCGCATTCAGCTTAAGGACAAGTTCCTCATCTAATTTCTCCCATTGTTCTTTTGCACCGGCAGGCGGCAAATTGAGTTTTCCACGTTTGGCGTTAAGAGCTTGTGCAAAATCCGCATCAGAACCGTCAGCGTGGATGTCCTTGGCACTATGGTTTAATTCCTGGCCTTGGTCATCCAACGTCTCACCTGCTATCGCAGTGCGCTGCTGCTGGTTCGTATGTGTCTTCAAACAGCCCATTTTTGTCCTGTGGATCTTCATGCCGCGTTTGGTGGTGAATCTCCTTCCACACGCACACGGAAATTCCAACTGGTCATTAATCCCCCCATTTTCTGAAAACTCAGTGCTTGACATTTCCTCTTTTCTGTCACTCTCTTTTCAGTATGAATAGTCCCCCCAGTTTCTGAAAACTCAGTGCTTGACATTTCCTCTTTTCTGTCACTCTCTTTGCTTCCTTTCTTCGTCCTTCGCTTTCTGTCATTTCTTCCTATCATTTTCTGCCTTGCTGGTCCATTCACCTGTCATCATCATCATCAGGTGCCCTGCCGCATGGCGTTGGCGATCATGGACTTCCGTCTGCCTCTATCTCTCGTTGCCCCTAGCGTCTCCCCCACCCTCCCCGTCCCCAGCCACTCCGCAAGTCCGTCCAGCATTTTCTCCCTGGGTCTACCCGGTGCTCTCTTTCCCTCCAGCTTTCCCGTTGTGACCAGGTGCTCCAAATCCCCCTTCCTCATAAAATGGCCTATAAATGTTGCCTGTCTTTTCCTAATCTTTCTTATGAGTGATCTACTTGTGTCTGCCTCCATCAAGACTGTCTCGTTTGTTTTCTTTGCTGTCCATGGAACTCTCAACATTCTTCTGAGAAACCACATCTCGGCTGCCTCAATCTTGCTCTCATGCAAAATAACAGCAAATGGCACAACCTTGACACAGGTTGATGAATTCAAATACCTGGGAACGATCATTTCATCAGACGGCAGATGCACATCAGAAATAGCCGGCAGAATCGGCCAAGCCAAAACAGCATTCAAGAAGATGACAAGCATTCTTACCAACAAATGCCTATCAATTAACATCAGGAAGAGAGTTCTTGAATGTTACATAGAACCAATTATTACGTGTAACACGGTTGTAGGCGTGTACAGTCAAAAACAAGCCAGACATTGCTATGTGAATGAGTATCGATAAATCTTTACGTACTTTCTCTTAGGATTGATAACATTGGTACATGTTATTTAACAGTGCATTTTTGGCTATAGGGAAATGAGATATAGCGGATACAATTTTACGATAATTAGGCTTTCTAAACATGTTTTAGATGTCCTTGGTTATGTTTAATAATTTGTATATCACGATGTTTATTTATAATTTCATGTGCGATAAATTGGACGGATGTGGTCGAGCAGGAGTGATCTGAGATTACGTCCACGAATGCAGTGATACGTGTACTTCATGTTTTAGATAGATAGATAGATAGATAGATAGATAGATAGATAGATAGATAGATAGATAGATAGATAGAAGATGGGATAGATAGATAGATAGATAGATAGATAGATAGATGGATAGATAGATAGATGGATAGATAGATAGATAGATAGATAGATAGACAGATGGATGGATAGATAGATAGATAGATAGATAGATGGATAGATAGATAGATAGATAGATAGATAATAGACAGATGGGATGGATAGATGATAGATAGATAGATGATAGATAGATAGATAGATAGACAGATAGACAGATAATGGATAGATAGATTGATAGATAGACAGACAGACAGACAGATAGATAGATAGATAGATAGATAGATAGATAGATAGATAGACAGATAGATAGATAGATAGATAGATAGATAGATAGATAGATAGATAGATAGATAGATAGATAGATAGATAGATAGATAGATAGATAGATAGATAGACAGATATCCTATAACCTTTAAGGTCGTAGAGGAGTGAGATGATAGAGACCTTAACTTTTCTCGGGGCCAGCATTACGTGGGCGGTGCCAGTCTCCTCTTCCTCGATTCATATTCATATTATCCCCTTTCTCCGTCACCGATGCCTCAGACTGGCCGTCCGTCGGGGCGCCTCCGAAGACTTGACAACAACCTTTCTCCACTCCTCCCTGCTCTCCGCTTTCCTTAGGGTATCCCTCAGTTCCAGGCCCGTCCACTCTCGAATATTATCTTCCCATCTCTTCTTTTGTCTGCCTCTTTTCCTTCCTCCCGAGACTGTGCCTTGCAGGATTGTCTTGGCAAGGCCGGATGATCGGGTGATGTGTCCATACCATGTTAGTTTACGTCGTCTTACTAAGGTCAAGAGGTTAGTGTAAGGCCCGATTTCATTTTGAATTCTTCTTTTGACTTCGTCATTCGTGATGCGATCTCTGTATGTGATGTCGAGAAGTTTACGAAAGCATCTCATTTCAACCGCCCTGATTCTTCTTTCCGTATCTGCTGTTAAGGTCCATGATTCGCAAGCGTATAAGAATATTGACATGACCAGGGAACTCATCAGTCTGATCTTTGAGCTGGTGGCGATGTTACTGTTGTTCCATATGGTTCTAGCTTGGTCATTGCGGCTGTGGTCTGGGCTATTCTGGAGAGTATTTCGGGCTTAGATCCCTCATCTGACACGACCGATCCCAGGTATTTGAAACTGGGCACACTTTGGAGTTTTTGGTTATTGACCATTACATCAGCCGTTAAAGTGGTTGTTGCGATTGGTCATTATTTTCGTTTTCTCGGCGCTGATTTCCATGCCATAATCAGAGGTCTTTCCAAGACAGTCCACTAGGTTGATTAACTCTTGTTTTTTTCCGGCAAGGCCGTCAATGTCATCTGCAAAACGTAGGTTAGTGATGTTTCTACCTCCAATGCTGACTGTTCCTTCATGTTCCTCGAGTGTCTCCGTCATTATTCTTTCTAGGAAGATGTTGAAGAGAGTAGGGGAGAGTAGACAGCCTTGGCGTACTCCGACTGTCGTCCGGAACCATCACTCCATTATCCCCTTTACCGACGCATAAATAAGGGCATTTCTCAAATTTCCAGTCCAACCTCAATTAACATCAGGAAGAGAGTCCTTGAAGGTTATATAGAACCAATACTGTTGTACGGATGCGAGGCGTGGACAGTCAGCAAGCAAAGCCAGAGCAAGATTGAGGAAGCCGAGATGTGGTTTCTCAGAAGAATGTTGAGAGTTCCATGGACAGCAAAGAAAACAAACGAGACAGTCTTGATGGAGGCAGACACAAGTAGATCACTCATAAGGAAGATTAGGAAAAGACAGGCAACATATATAGGCCATTTTATGAGGAAGGGGGATTTGGAGCACCTGGTCACAACGGGAAAGCTGGAGGGAAAGAGAGCACCGGTAGACCCAGGGAGAGAATGCTGGACGGACTTGCAGAGTGGCTGGGGATGAGGAGGGTGGGCGAGATGCTGGGGGCAACGAGAGATAGAGATAGTTGGAAGTCCATGGTCGCCAAGCCATGTGGCAGGGCACCTGATCATGATGATGATGAGTCCAACCTCGCAGGTGACTGTTTCTCATCGGCCCGACTAATCCTTTGATATATTGTGAAAATAAGCAAACAGCACAGCCGTCACACAGTCTCAATACGAAACAGGATATATACCAGCATCTCTATCACCTCCATCCTTATCAGCAAAGCACTTTAAAAATATGTTCCAGATTCTGTGGCCTGTCTTCCCTGGTTTCATTGTGGCCTGTTCCTTATGGCCCCTGGTTTCATTGTGGCCTGTCTTGCCATGGTTTCATTGTGGCCTGTCTTGGCCTGGTTTCATTGTGGGTCCTGTCTTGGCCCTGGTTTCATTGTGGCCTGTCTTGCCCTGGTTTCATTGTGGCCTGTCTTGCCCTGGTTTCATTGTGGCCTGTCTTGGCCTGGTTTCATTGTGGCCTGTCTTGCCCTGTTTCATTGTGGCCTGTCTTGCCCTGGTTTCATTGTGGCCTGCTTGCCCTGGTTTCATTGTGGCCTGCCCTTGCCCTGGTTTCATTGTGGCCTGTCCTTGCCCTGGTTTCATTGTGGCCTGTCTTGCCCTGCTTTCATTGTGGCCTGTCTTGCCTGCTTTCATTGTGGCCTGTCTTGCCCTGGTTTATTGTGGCCTGTCTTGCCCTGTTTCATTGTGGGCCTTGTCTTTCTTGTGGCCCTGCTTTCATTGTGGCCTGTCTTGCCCTGCTTTCATTGTGGCCTGTCTTGCCCTGGTTTCATTGTGGCCTGTCTTGCCCTGCTTTCATTGTGGCCTGTCTTGCCTGGTTTCATTGTGGCCTGCCTTGCCCTGGTTTCATTGTGGCCTGTCTTGCCCTGGTTTCATTGTGGCCTGCCTTGCCCTGTTTCATTGTGGCCTGTCCTTGCCCTGGTTTCATTGTGGCCTGCCTTGCCCTGCTTTCATTGTGGCCTGCTTGCCCTGGTTTCATTGTGGCCTGTCTTGCCCTGGTTTCATTGTGGCCTCAGTGTTATAAAGTTTGGACGTGTATTGGAGAACAAAGTTGAGCGGCTTGGAAGGGGAAGGGGTAGTGACACAGGAGCGATACGAAGCAGCAAAAGAAGAAGATGAAAAAATGAGAAAGAGAAAGAGAAGAATGGCCAGACTGGCACAGACTGTGGGACAGACAGGAGACAAAGTGACGGAGAGTGAGGAACCAGACAGGGAGGACGTGGAACGTTTACAGAACAGCAGGACCAGTCCAGGCACTGTTATGGGGGAATGGAAACGCTGGGAGACACAGACTTTCAGTTTTCAACAAAAAATGCTCACGTAAAAGGCAGCAAGACAGTCGTGCCATAGATACAATCTCTCTTTCTAAGCTGCTAACATTCATTTGTTTCATGATTGTGATTCAGGGCAAGCTAATTTAGACATAGAGGGGTCTGTTCTCACAAGAAATCCAAAGGTTGCACAGAATGTTTTTCCACAACAGAATAAAAAAATTACTCATGGACTCTGATCTCTTTCTTCATCAAAAGCCATTTTTTCATTATCTACAGCCATTTTTCTGCCATGCGTAGTAATCTGAGCTTTTAAAACGAAATCTAAACGGTCAAACAATGTTGAGTTTTCTGTATCAAGGTATACAGTTATCGCAGAATATACCATATGCTGGTTTTGTTGAGCTGCAATAGACAAAACTTCAGAAACATTCTTTTATTTTGACAATGAAATAGAATTTAAAGACCATAGTCGTCAAAGTTAACTTCTTGAAATAGACTTTAAAGCATGCTGCTAAGGGTATTCTTTTATTCCATATCTACCAACATTTCATCATTATCATGCGTCTTGCTGCATAGCATTGGCCATCACGGCCCTCCATACCAATCTGTCTTTAGTCGCTGCAAGTATATCTCCCACCCTCTCTCGTCCCCACCCACGCTGAAAAACTGTCCAATATTTTCTCCCTGGGTCTACGTGGTGCTACTTTTCCCCTCTGGCTTTCCTGTTGTGACTAGGTACTCAAACTTTTCTTGCCTCTTAAATGTTCTATAAATATTGCTTGTCTTTCCCAATCTTTATTTTCTCAAAACGACTAATTCAGCACACTTAGAATGTCTATAAACCATGTTTATAAAAGTCACATCTGCAAATCACACTTAGAATGAAAACTAAGAAATTGAAGTGTTTGTAATGATAAACTCTCATAACAACCAAATTAGACTTCTGAATCCTTTCGGCAGAGAAGCTCAAAGTAAAGTCTCCTGTTTTGGTAGATCTCTGTACCAAATTTCATACGTCGTAAATAAGCTTTGCAACATCCACATTCACCCATCTTGGATACAATTTGACAAAATCGTACATATAAGCACCACAAAATCCTTTATGAGATTTGATGCGTTCTTTGTCACTGAGATAATAATTATCAGTCTTGATCAATTCTATTCACAGAAGACTGTATTACTTTGAATTATGATTCAATTTGATTGAAACTTGACCATAAACAACATTTTTCTTGCTGACAATGTCATTTCATGTTTTATTTCACTGGATTTGAAAAAGAATCTGAAAAAGAACACACGCACCAGGCATACTCATACAACCGACAAAGGCTTCCTTACGATTTTTAATATTTGAAAAAAAACTCCGAGGGAAAGAAGTAGCTGTAGAATTCATTGTTGGGAAAAGAGGTGGGTTTTTAAATTGGATTTAAAACCAGAAAGATTAGGTGTTAGACGAAGGGAAGGGAAGTCTATTCCCTCGGTAAGTAAATCTTCTGATATTTTCTCCCCCCACACGTCTGCTGTCACCGATAAGCTCTTGAGAGTGACTTCCCCTAATAGCACGACGTGTTGCATAGGTAACATGGGGATAAAACCTCTCAGATATTTTTGTTTGTTTGTTTGTTTGCTCGAATACTTTTGTCATGGTTTCTGTGTCATGGGAATAAATGCATTTCAATTGTTGACAGAGTTTCGATCAATAAATGACTCTGCGACCTAATTTGAAAAAAAAAATCCTCTCCTTAGTAAAAATAGCCTTGTGTTGATTTCTATTGATCTCCATGCTTCTGAAAAGAATTTAAAGAAAAGATTAAATGCTAAACAAAACCAACTTCAGATCCAGCTGATCACTAGAATTTTTGAAACCACTTAATTTTTGATAAAAATTCTTATCAACACTTCCTTTCTGCCTTTATGATAACACATTCAAAAGATACTCACGTAATACCATCAAATACATGATATTTGGCACATCATCAGAGGAAAACCAAAATAAATCACCAGACTAGATAATTTGGGCACATCATCTGAGAAATAAAATAACATCACCCGGACTAAGATATTTGGGCACATCATCTGAAGAGAATAAAATAACATCACCACACTAAGATAGTTTGGGCACATCATCAGAAGAAATAAAATAACGTCACCCAGACTAAGATAATTTGGGCACATCATCTGAAGAGAGTAGGATAACACAAAGACTAGACAATTTGGCATATCATCTGAAGTACAGATGACATCACCCAGACTAAGATAGTTTGGGCACATCATCAGAAGAACATAAAATAACGTCACCCAGACTAAGATAGTTTGGGCACATCATCGAAGAACATAAATAACATCACCAACTAGATATTTGGGCACATCATCAAAGACTAAAAAGTCACCAGATTAGATGTTTGGGCACATCATCTGAAGAAGCAGAATACATCACCCAGACTAAGACAGTTTGGGCACATCATCCAGAAGAACATAAAATAACATCACCCAGACTAAGATAGTTTGGGCACATAATCAGAAGAACATAAAATAACATCACCCGGACTAAGAAGTTTGGGCACATCATCAGAAGAACATAAAATAACATCACCCACACTAAGATAGTTTGGGACATCATCAGAAGAACATAAAATAACGTCACCCAGACTAAGATCAGTTTGGGCACACATCAGAAGAACATAAAATAACATCACCCAACTAAGACAGTTTGGGCACATCATCAGAAGAACATAAAATAACGTCACCCAGACTAAGATAGTTTGGGCACATCATCAGAAGAACATAAAATAACATCACCCAGACTAAGATAGTTTGGGCACATCATCAGAAGAACATAAAATAACGTCACCCAGATTTAAGATAGTTTGGGCACATCATCAAAGAACATAAAATAACATCACCCGGACTAAGACAGTTTGGGCACATCATCAAAAGAACATAAAATAACATCACCCACACTAAGATAGTTTGGAACATCATCAGAAGAACATAAAATAAGTCACCCAGACTAAGACAGTTTGGGCACAACATCAGAAGAACATAAAATAACATCACCCACACTAAGACAGTTTGGGCACATCATCTGAAGAGAACAGAATAACATTACCCAGACTATAACCTTCACCAGACATCAGAAGGAAGGTACCAAGAGTGGAAGATCTAAGAACAAGCAAGAAACAGTAAAGGGAGAACTGAAGGTCATGAACCCCACCTGGTGTACCTCACATAGACCGGTCTAGAACAGACAGTAGCGTTGTATCTTCATTGCTGCTCTACACGCCAATATCCTAATGGACGGTATGCAAATATATTTAAAATGAAAACAGTAATGGCGATGATCATCGGATAAAGTCTACTGATTCTGCCCCTTATAAAAATTCACTTATGTACCACTGGAGCTGAGGCTTTGTAGACTAACTATGAGCAACCCACCGTGAATATCTTTAAAAAACAAATCCTTCACAGTGAGCACACTAAATCAGTCAGTGTTAATGTGCATTACATGGTCCAAACAGACGTTACTGCAGTCATACCATTGATTTTTCTCTCTTTCTCCTGTATTTCCAAGGGAAGTTATTTCCAACTAACGAGTTCCACACACGAGGAAAGAGAAGGGAAAGGTAAGGAAGCAAGATGAAGGAATACAAAGTAGGGGTAAGGTAGGTGTGTGTGTAGGGGGGGGGGTGGTGACGAAAAAGGTAAAAACAGTCTTATAAGTCGAGTTTAATGCCAGCTGACAACATTAACGTTAGCGTGTTCACTGCCCATCTTAATGCTCCAATCATTCTGATGGTGCTAATGTTTCATAGGTCCCCTTGATCCCCCTCCTCATTTCAAGACATCACCAGCGCATAAGGTTCTGCACAAGCTCATAGAGTTTGCCAGATAATCGCTGGCAGATCTGATAAATGAACACATCTGGAATGTCCAAGTGCAATGAGTGGCTCTTGAAAACACTGCCAACAGTAAACTACACTAACATTGGTAGGAGACTGGAGACTATGAAAAACACTATGAGTGGCAGTCTTGAGGATAGAATGGGGCATAATGAAGCAAAGGAGAAGTGGAAGGAAAAAGAAATGGGAAATTATAGAAAGGGAAAAAAAGGAAATTTGGGAAGAAAACAGTGAAGAAGTCAAAGAGACAAGGAACGAAGGTTTCGTAAAGATGGAGAAGAGGTCATATAATACTGATATACTCCACTGTTCCTATTGAAACAAAAGTCAAGCTCACCATCTCCATTTTTATCCCCCCCCCCCACTGGCACACCAGTTCCAGACCTGGACCCCTGGAGCACAAAATCAGTGCCTGTAAGATACATTGTTACAAGAGAACGCCACATGATCAAGAGGATCAAGATATAAAAAAGA
>CM060308.1:103177316-103182316 GCA_030674185.1 Monoplex corrugatus | reverse complement strand
TTGAACAAACTCCAAACAAACTCAAAAAAATACACCGTACAAACTCCGAACTCAAAAGACAGTCATCGCTCTCGGACAGTTCCATATGCGCTCTACCCAATCTACCAGTGATTATCTGACAGACTCCTTGAGCCTGTGGAAAACGCTATGCCCTGGCAAGGTCTTGAAATATGCACGTTAAAGATCCTGTGAAACATGTCAGTGGCTGGCTTATGAAAACATTAAAACACCATGTGTACAAACAACTCAAGTGTGAAAAATGAAAAAAAGATTTCAGCTGATTACTTTTACCGTTGTAAAATCAAGTATTATCATACAGGTCACCGTGGTGTAGTAGTTAGTGCAACGGACTACCGACTGGAAGGTTGTGGGTTTGAATCCCCATCAGTACCTTCAAAATCATTGTGGGATTTTTCGGCTCTAACAGGCTCCCACCCCGAGTTAGGTGTGCTATGGGCTCATTGGGAAGAGTGGGACCACACAGTCAAGTCTCATCCACCTCATGGATGCGTCACTGAGGGTGTTGCTCAAATCTTCTGACCAGCACCGCAGGTGTCTGTATCTCTGGGGCTTGGTTGACGCCAGGATATATCAAGATAGTCATCGTAGAGTACAACCCTGTCACGCAGTCCTAGGTGGAACTCCATAGCATCATGATTATCATCCTCATCGACATCATTATCATCATCGCATTTTAAATACTGTGCCAGCTTCTGTGACCATTAAGGTGGCGTATATAATGGGACTAAAAAAAGGTGAGCACAAAGGTAACCTCCCTGAGCGCAATGATCTTTTAAAAATAATGTCATTATTATAATCAAAACTACAACTTCTGCATAACGGTTAACGAGGGAGGTCTAACCCGATGAGCTATCGTGGCCACAAAGAACGATATATATGAAGTTAACCCTTTATGACCAGAAAGGAAGAATTGTGATTTGCATTATCATCAACGTTTTCGACAGGTGTTTTCTGTGAATGGTGAATTAGCGCAACGATTGAACCAGCACCAGAAATTTTGTTTTTAGATTTTGTGTTTATATCCATCATGTTACACTAGATTTACAAAGTGACAGTCGTGCTTATCTCCCTGTCAACAGCCAGTCACCACAGTGCAGCACCATCCTTTGTTTGTTGTTGTTGTTTTTATGTGTGAAATTCTGTTTACCCTATAACAGTGAACTTTTTTTTACAGAATTTTTCCAAGGACATCTCCTTTGTTGCCGTGGAATGTTTAATGTGCGCTTTCACAGGGCTTCATCTCATTTGAAAGACTAGTACCCAGACCAACACTTAAGGCCAGCTGGACGGAGAAGAAACAGTATTATCCGAACTGTAACTTGAACTCTGGCTTGTCGTGTCCTTACACAGGTGGCTTTCACCACTAGTCCATGGACATATATCACTGTTATGACATATCAGTTATCTATATTTGTATCTTACTTGGCTGGCTGAAAAACAACACCTGTACAACAGCGGACAGAATGGTTTGGCCACCTGACCGTGACGCCAATCAACCAGTACTTCCTGCCATGACGCCAATCAACCAGCATTTCTTTCCATGACTCAATCAACCAGCATTGTCTACCATGACGTCAATCAACCAGCATTTCCTGTCATGACGTCAATCAATCAGCATTTCTTTCCATGACGCCAATCAACCAGTATTTCTTTCCATGACGCCAATCAACCAGTATTTCTTTCCATGACGCCAATCAACCAGCATTTCCTGCCATGACGCCAATCAACCAGCATACCTGTCATGACGCCAATCAACCAGCATACCTGTCATGACGCCAATCAACCAGTATTTCTGTCCATGACGTCACTCAACCAGTATTTCTTTCCATGACGCCAATCAACCAGCATTTCTTGCCATGACGCCAATCAACCAGCATTTCTTTCCATGACGCCAATCAACCAGCATTTCCTGCCATGACGCCAATCAGCCAGCATTTCTTTCCATGACGTCAATCATCCAGCATTCCTTTCCATGACGTCAATCATCCAGCATTCCTTTCCATGACGTCAATCAACCAGCATTCCTTTCCATGACGTCAATCATCCAGCATTCCTTTCCATGACGTCAATCAACCAGCATTCCTTTCCATGACGCCAATCAACCAGTATTGTCTGCCCTGACGCCAATCAACCAGCATTTCCTGCCATGACGCTAATCAACCAGTATTCCTTTTCATGACGCCAATCAACCAGCATTTCCTGCCATGACGCAAATCAACCAGCATTGTCTGCAATGACGCCAATCAATCAGTATTTCCTGCCATGACGCCAATCAACCAGCATTGTCTGCCATGACGCCAATCAACCAGCATTGTCTGTCATGACGCCAATCAACCAGTATTGTCTGTCATGACGCCAATCAACCAGTATTACCTGCCATGATGCCAACCAACCAGCATTTCTTTCCATGACACCAATCAACCAGCATTTCTTTCCATGACGTCAATCAACCAGTATTTCTTTCCATGATGCCAATCAACTAGTATTTCTTTCCATGACGCCAATCAACCAGTATTTCTTTCCATGACGCCAATCAACTAGTATTTCTTTCCATGATGCCAATCAACTAGTATTTCTTTCCATGACGCCAATCAACCAGTATTTTTTTCCATAACGCCAATCAACCAGCATTTCTTTCCATGACGCCAATCAACCAGCATTTCTTTCCATGACGCCAGTCAACCAGTATTTCTTTCCATGACGCCAGTCAACCAGTATTTCTTTCCATGACGCTAATCAACCAGCATTTCTTTCCATGACGCCAATCAACCAGCATTTCTTTCCATGACGCCAGTCAACCAGTATTTCTTTCCATGACGCCAGTCAACCAGTATTTCTTTCCATGACGCTAATCAACCAGCATTTCTTTCCAAGGCGCCAATCAACCAGCATTTCTTTCCATGACGCCAGTCAACCAGTATTTCTTTCCATGACGCCAGTCAACCAGCATTTCTTTCCATGACGCCAGTCAACCAGCATTTTTTTCCATGACGCCAATCAACCAGCATTTCTTTCCATGACGCCAATCAACCAGCATTTCTTTCCAAGACGCCAATCAACCAGCATTTCTTTCCATAACGCCAATCAACCAGTATTTCTTTCCATGACGCCAATCAACCAGTATTTCTTTCCATGACGCTAATCAACCAGCATTTCTTTCCATGACGCCAATCAACCAGCATTTCTTTCCATGACGCCAGTCAACCAGTATTTCTTTCCATGACGCCAGTCAACCAGTATTTCTTTCCATGACGCTAATCAACCAGCATTTCTTTCCAAGACGCCAATCAACCAGCATTTCTTTCCAAGACGCCAATCAACCAGCATTTCCTGACATTTTTCTCACTTTCAATTTCTCAGGATAACGTTTCAAATCTCGAAACAAAAATCCTCTTGCTCTAACGCCACTGGTGCCATGTGATGGACATGATCCAAAATAATGATGGCCTGCACTTATTAAGCGTATATATATAATAAGCCTTATGCTTTAGCAAGGTCTTTCAATCCTGTCTAGCGTATGGGGTTTCTATTTTAGCCTGTATTTGTATCAGCTGGTCATTGGAACCAAGCCAGACTACAGAATACAGAATAGACTGCCAGGACTGTAACCAACATTATGTCGGTGAAACTGAACGCCCCCTTCAGAAGAGACTAACAGAACACAAGAGGGACTCTTCTCCAGTAGGAGCGCACCTACACGCCGAAAAACATCAATTCAGTGCGGACAATGTCAACATCCTGGACAGAGAAAATAAGTGGTTCCAGCGAGGAGTCAAGGAGGCCATCTACATCGCAGCCACCAACCCCCCGCTCAACAGGGACCGGGGCCGTTACACCCTGCCCCCGGTGTACCATTCTCTGATTCGATCTCGTGAACTGGGTTCATCCCATGTTCGCGAGATCTGAGTAGAGATTCACGCAGACAGCATTAGAGCGCTGACGAAGATGGCGAGAACGCCATCGAAAGCTACGGAACTGTGAGTAGCGATTTTTACACTGTTGGGAGACCTTGTTCTTCAAAATTGGTAGCATTATATACAGACTACATTATAGTTAAATGGATATCTAAATATATATAGGCAAAAATGGAAAGGAATGAAAATACAACCATCCCCCTTGTATAAACTGACCTCAACACTGTCCTATACAATCACGTGTCAGAAACCAACAATCATTGAACACGATACATAGCCTCCATCTTACTTTACAAAGATTGCAAAATCTGAGATTCAAAATTGAACAGTATAATGCCAAAATATATTTTCACTTGTCCATTTTTAATGCTCAGTGGAACAAGTATATACCAACGTTCTCCCCTGTAGAAAATGGATTTTCTTCATGACATGTTCTTAAAATCTTGATGTACACAATATAACCTTTATTGATTAGAATATTGTTATATATGTTATTATATTACATGTTGTTTGTATGCTAACAATAGTTGTTTTATATGTATAAACTGATATCATATCTGTTACCACATTGTTTGTTGATGCTCGATTATCGTACAACAAAAAGATGTAATGTGAAAATCAAATTCATAAAATGTTGACATGTGCTTAGATCTTGATGTTCATTTTTAAACTTTCAATGTCTAAAATATCATTATGTGTATTCTGTATGTTATAAGGAGTTCATATGTCCACATTGTCTTTTCATGTGTGTATAATTTGTTTGTAATGTTTCGTTGCCACGTTGTGTGTTTGACGTCCGTTTGTCGTAAAGCAAAAGATTAATAAAAAAATAAAAAAAGTTAAGTATAAAAAAGCCTCCATCTGCCTATCACACGATTAATTTACCGTCTTCATCAACAAACCTCCTGCAGTGCAAACAAACAAGACAGTACAAAGAAACAAAGAAGCAAGAAGAAAAGAACACTATCACCACGATAACAACTTTTGGTTTCTGTTCGCGGCATTTCTCTTCACCGTCCCTTCAATTGTTTTTCTACTTCACTACATTTTAATTTGTCTGTGATT
>CM060308.1:103167316-103174816 GCA_030674185.1 Monoplex corrugatus | reverse complement strand
CTTCTTCTTCTTCTTCTTCTTCTTCTTCTTCTTCTTCTTCTTCTTCTTCTTCTTCTTCTTCTTCTTCTTCTTCTTCTTCTTCTTCTTCTTCTTCTTCTTCTTCTTCTTCTTCTTCTTCTTTTTCCCTTCTTCTTCTTCTTCTTCTTCTTCTTCTTCTTCTTCTTCTTCTTCTTCTTCTTCTTCTTCTTCTTCTTCTTCGCATTCTTCTTCTTCTTCGCATTCTTCTTCTTCTTCTTCTTCTTCGCATTCTTCTTCTTCTTCTTCTTCTTCTTCTTCTTCTTCTTCTTCTTCTTCTTCTTCTTCTTCTTCTTCTTCTTCTTCGCATTCTTCTTCGCATTCTTCTTCTTCTTCTTCTTCGCATTCTTCTTCTTCTTCGCATTCTTCTTCTTCGCATTCTTCTTCTTCTTCTTCTTCTTCTTCTTCTTCTTCTTCTTCTTCTTCGCATTCTTCTTCTTCTTCGCATTCTTCTTCTTCTTCTTCTTCTTCGCATTCTTCTTCTTCTTCTTCTTCTTCTTCTTCTTCTTCTTCTTCTTCTTCTTCTTCTTCTTCTTCTTCTTCTCTTCTTCTTCTTCTTCTTCTTCGCATTCTTCTTCTTCTTCGCATTCTTCTTCTTCTTCTTCTTCTTCTTCTTCGCATTCTTCTTCTTCTTCGCATTCTTCTTCTTCTTCGCATTCTTCTTCTTCGCATTCTTCTTCTTCGCATTCTTCTTCTTCTTAATCTTCTTGTTGTTGTTGTTTTTCTTCTTCTTCTTCATGATCATCATAATCATCATCGTGTCCCCTGCCGCATAGCATTGGTGATCATGGCCCTCCATACGAATCTATCCCTTGTAACTACAAGTACATCTCCCACCCTCTCTATCCTCTGCCACTCTGCAAGTCCGTCCAATTCCTTTTATCTCTGGGTCTACCTGGTGCTCTCTTTCCCTCCAGCTTTCCTGTTGTGACTAGGTGCTCTAATTTCTCTCGCCTCATAAAGTGTCCTATAAATGTTGCATGTCTTTTCCTAGGAATGTTGCAAAAAACCACAAGAAACAAAAGGGACTTTTTCCTCTTCCTAAGAAACGACGAAGGCACTTTGTCCTTCCTGTATTCAGACCACATCTGTCCTGTTTCTATGCACGTTGCTGTTCTTCTTCTTCTTTTTTGTTTTATTTGGAACCACCTGAACCACCAGGAACCACCAGGAACCACCTAAACCAACAGGCTGAACCAACAGGAACCACCTAAACCAACAGGCTGAACCAACAGGAACTACCTGAACCAACAAGAACCACCTGAACCATGAGGAACCACCTAAACCACCACGAACCACCTGAACCAACAAGAACCACCTGAACAAACAGGAACCACCTGAACCAACAGGAACCACTTGAACCAACAGGAACAACCTGAACCAACAGGAACCACCTGAACCAACAGGA
This sequence comes from Monoplex corrugatus, assembly GCA_030674185.1. Classification (NCBI taxonomy): domain Eukaryota; kingdom Metazoa; phylum Mollusca; class Gastropoda; order Littorinimorpha; family Ranellidae; genus Monoplex; species Monoplex corrugatus. The sequence goes on along the minus strand of CM060308.1, from coordinate 103,173,393 downwards.
ACCACCTGAACCAACAGGAACCACCTGAACCAACAGGAACCACCTGAACAAACAGGAACCACCTAAACCAACAGGAACCACCTGAACCAACACGACCCACCTGAACCAACAGGAACCACCTAATCCAACAGGAACCACCTGAACCAACACGAACCACCTGAACCAACACGAACCACCTGAACCAAGGAACCATCAGAACCAACAGGAACCACCTAATCCAACAGGAAACACCTGAACCAACAGGAACCACCTGAACCAACAGGAACCTCCTGAACCACCAGGAACTACCTGAACCAACAGGAACCACCTGAACTACTAGGAACCACCTAAACCAACAGGAACCACCTGAACCACCAGGAACCACCTGAACCACCAGGAACCACCTAAACCACCAGGAACCACCTGAACCACCAGGAACCACCTGAACCAACAGGAACCACCTGAACCACCAGGAACTACCTGAACCAACAGGAACCACCTGAACCACCAGGAACCACCTGAACCACCAGGAACCACCTGAACCACCAGGAACCACCTGTGACGTGTGTTGACAGTAAACAGCGTGCGGATAACAGCACGGCATGATATTCGTTTAAATGATAACTGATTGCTGTTCACTGTGAAATGTATATATACTGTAGTCAGTTGAGAATCAGACAGCGAGGAGTAAAGACGAAGAAGCATTGCCCTGTCTTCCGAGTTGGCTGTAGAAAGAACGAAACATGGTGTCAGAATCGTGATTACGAACTCCAACAAAAATCCAGAATATTGAAGACTAAAGTTCAACCATGAAAGATGAACAAGAAGAGAGAAAAGCCAGTCGACGACATGCCAAGATTCCCTTGCCTCCTAAACTTGATGTGAATGGAGGAAACCTGCAGAGCAGCTGGAGGAAATTCAAGAGGCTTTGGGACAGCTATGAAATTGTGACAACACAGACAGAAGAAGACTCAACGTACAGAACAGCAGTTTTTCTTTCTTGCATCGGGCTGGATGCTATGGACATCTATGAAGGATTGGCATTTGCTAATGAAGCTGAAAGAAATGACATTGACACTGTTCTCCAGAAATTCGAAGAATACTGTGTGGGTTCAACCAATGAAACTTACGAAGTATTCAGATTCAACTGCAGACATCAAGCAGCAGGAGAATCTATCGAACAGTTTGTAGCAGAACTGCGGAGACTGATCAAGACCTGTAACTATGGTACACTGGAAGACAGACTGTTGAGAGATCAAATCGTACTGGGTGTACATGACGAGACTCTGCGATCAAAATTACTGGAAGTGCGACAGCTGACATTGACTGCATGTATTGATATGTGCAGAGCGCATGAATCAAGTCAACATCAAACCGTCCAAATGATGAGAAAAACGCAGGACACGCAGGAAGTCCAAGCTTTCAAAGAAAAGAAGACAGCAAAGCAGTATAGCAAAAAAACAGAGTACAGAGAGAAATGCGGATATTGTGGTGGAAAGCAACCAAGAGCAAAAGAGAAATGTCCAGCATTTTGAAGAAAATGCAAAGCTTGTGGAGGAAATAATCACTTTGCTTCATGCTGCAGAACACCCAAGAAAAATCAAAAGAAAATAAGAGTTCGGCACTTCGAAGAAGAAGAGACTGACACTGAAAGCGATAATGAAATCCTCGGGATCGAAGACAAAACCAGAAAAAAGGAGAGAAACATACGAGCAAAAATGCTGATAAATGAGATGCCGGTAACATTTCTTCTTGACACAGGTGCAACAACAAACGTGATGTCTGAGAGCCTGTACAGAGAAGTCACAGGAGATGAAAGAAAGTCTGACCTGCAAGAGACGAAGAAGAAGCTGGTGATGTTCAACGGAACAGAAATGAAGCCTGTGGGGGAGATAGTGCTGCGAGTGAAAAACCCCAAGAACAGAAGGAAATACAAAGTCAACTTCGCGATCACCAAAACGGACTGTAAGTCAGTACTGGGACTGAAAGCTGTACAGCACATGCAATTGTTGACGATCAATGAAGAGAACATTGCAACGATAGCGGCGAATCAGAAAGAGGAGGAAAATGCAAAAGCTATGCTCACAAAGTACAACGATGTCTTTGAAGGAGAAGGAAAACTAGAAGGGAAATTACACCTAGAAACAGACCCCAGTATTGCTCCAGTGAAGATGCCTTGCAGAAAGTGGCCGATAGCAGTGCAAGAGAAAGTGAAGGACGAGCTGAAGAGGTTGAAAAAACTGGACGTGGTCACTAAAGTAGACACGCCAACGGAGTGGATAAGCAGTTTGGTCGTAACAACAAAGAGCAATGGGAAAGCCAGACTTTGCATCGACCCTAAGCCACTGAACAAAGCCCTCAGGAGAAACGAGTACCCCATGCCAACCATTGATGACGTACTGCCTCTCCTCAAAGATGCAAAATACTTCACACACCTGGACGCGAAAAACGGGTTTTGGCACGTTGAACTGGACGAAGACAGCAGCTACCTGACAACATTTGAAACGCCTTTTGGCAAATACCGATGGAAACGAATGCCTTTTGGAATTTCACCAGCCCCAGAAGAATTCCAGAGGAGGATTGACATCGCTCTGGCAGGACTGCCAGGCGTGGTGGCGGTTCATGATGACATCTTTGTTTTTGGCAGAGGACCAACCGACGAAGCAGGAGCACAAGTTCATGATACCAACCTGAACCGTTTGCTACAACGATGCCGAGAGACTGGAATCAAACTCAACAAGGAGAAGGTTGAGATGAAACGAACAGAAATATCATATTTGGGACACATCTTCTCAAGAGAAGGCTTGAAAGCCGACCCAAAGAAATTGGACGCTGTCCAACAACTCCCAGTGCCAGAAGACAAAGCAGCTGTGCAGAGACTACTCGGTGTAGTCGGATACCTTCAGAAATTTGCACCAAACCTATCTGAGGCAGCAGCACCACTCAGAGAACTGGTCAAAAAAGACGTTCACTTCAGATGGGATGAAGACGTCCACGGAGAAGCCCTGAAGAAAGTGAAGAAGATACTCTCTGAGCCACCGGTACTTCGCTACTTTGACTCTTCAGGAAAGCGTACAACCACCCTACAGTGTGATGCTTCACAGTTTGGACATGGAGCTTGTCTCATGCAGGATGGTCAACCGATTCAGTACGCATCACGAGCTTTGACCGAGACAGAAAAAAGCTATGCTCAAATAGAAAAGGAGATGTTGGCAATACTCTTCGGTCTGGAAAGGTTTGAGAGATACGTCTACGGAAGAGACATCCTGGTGGAGACCGACCACAAACCACTAGAGACCATTCACAAGAAGAGCCTGCTCTCAGCACCTAAGAGGATTCAGAGGATGCTACTCAGAACTCAGAAGTTCAGGTACACGGCAGTGTACAAGCGTGGATCTCAGATGCACCTGGCTGACACCCTCAGCAGAGCAGTCTGTGGAAAAGCGGAACAGCAAGTCACCCACAAGGAAGCCATTTTCCTCACAGACCTGGAGAAAACAGACTCATTACAAGAACTGGCCATCAGCCAAGAGAGACTGAACAGTCTGCAGCAAGCAACTCAGGAAGATGCAACCATGAAAACCATGAAAGCTGTCATTCTACAAGGCTGGCCAGAGGAGAAACAACAACTTTCATTACAGTTACAACAATACTTTCCTTTCAGGGAGGAACTGTCAGTCCACAACGGACTTGTCTTCAAAAGCCACAGAGTAATTGTACCTGAAAGCGAAAGAGCAGACATCCTTGAGAAACTTCATGCAAGCCACTCAGGAATTCAGAGCTGCATAAGAAGAGCACGTGAGGTAGTCTACTGGCCCAGGATGAACATGGACATTGAAGATTTTGTCAAAACATGCAGCGCCTGTAACACATACCAACGTGGTCAGCAGAAGGAACCACTTATCAGTACAGAGATCCCTGACCTGCCCTGGCAACACATCGCTTGTGACATCTTTGAACATAATGGCAATGAATACCTGGTCACGGTCGATCACTACTCTGATTTCTTTGAGATTGATCGGTTACAAACAAGAGAGTCCAAAGAGGTCATCATCTGTCTGAAGAGACACTTGGCAAGACACGGAATACCAGAACGCCTGACAACAGACTGTGGAACTCAATTTACATCAAACCAATTTGGAAAGTTCAGAAAAACATATGGGTTTGAACACGTAACAAGCTCACCACACTACCCTCAGTCCAATGGAAAAGCAGAGAGCGCGGTGAAGGCTGCAAAGACGTGCATGAAGAAAGCAGAACACAACAATCAAGATCCCTTCCTTGCTTTACTTGAGCTGAGAAACATCCCAACAGAGACTGTAAACAGTTCGCCTGTTCAGAGACTGTTCGGCAGAAGAACACGAACACAAGTGCCGACGTCAAACACATTACTCCAACCTACAGTTGTACCAATCAAGAAAGAACTTGAGAAAAGGAAACTGAAGCAAGCGCACTACTACAACAGAAGCGCCGTAGAGCTGACAGAACTGAGTCCGGGACAGATTGTGAAATTCCAACCTCCAGGATCCAAAAAGTGGATCAGCGCCAAAGTAGACCAACAGGTGAACATCCAGTCATACAACATTCGCACAGAGGACGGACGTCAGTACAGAAGGAATCATCGTCAGCTACGAGACACAACAGAAACGGAGCTTCAGCAGACAATCAACCCTCAACGACTTGTCCAGAGAAGGATGATTTCTGGAAGACATCAGGAAAGTGACACATTGGGCAAGCAACAGCAAATCATCGTACCATCAAAACAGATGCTGGAAGATAACAAGAAAACTGGAACTGGAACAGATGTCAGGACGCCAGCATCGTCTGTGAGTGAGAACTTATCTGATCAGTCACCAGTCATCAAAATGTCTGAGACAACCAGCATCAAGGAGCCAGATGAAGTTATCAAACAAACAAAGACAGGACAACCCGAACCAGTTAGTTCTCCTTACAGAACAAGATCTGGAAGACAAAGCAAAAGGCCAGATTTCCTGAAATATGAATGAAACTGAAGACTCTACCACAATCAGATAAATTGAAAGCATTGCGAAATATGGACATGATGATGATGGATAATATAATGATCAGAGATAAAATGAGGTGAATGAATGATTGGGCCCTGTGCGTGAGAATGAGTGTTTGTTAAGTTAATGTTGTGATAAAGGTAGGAAACACATTTATTTCGTATGGACTGAAAGATAGGAAAAATGATTGTTTTTATTTCCTTAAAGAAAGGGAGATGTGACGTGTGTTGACAGTAAACAGCGTGCGGATAACAGCACGGCATGATATTCGTTTAAATGATAACTGATTGCTGTTCACTGTGAAATGTATATATACTGTTGTCAGTTGAGAATCAGACAGCGAGGATTAAAGACAAAGAAGCATTGCCCTGTCTTCCGAGTTGGCTGTAGAAAGAACGAAACATCACCTAAACCAACAGGAACCACCTGAACCAACAGGAACCACCTAAACCAACAGGAACCACCTGAACCAACAGAAACCACCTGAACCAACACGAACCACCTGAACAAACAGGAACCACCTAAACCAACAGGAACCACCTGAACCAACACGAACCACCTGAACCAACAGGAACCACCTAATCCAACAGGAACCACCTGAACCAACAGGAACCACCTGAACCAACAGGAACCACCTAAACCAACAGGAACCACCTAAACCAACAGGAACCACCTGAACCAACACGAACCACCTGAACCAACAGGAACCACCTAATCCAACAGGAAACACCTGAACCAACAGGAACCACCTGAACCAACACGAACCATCAGAACCAACACGAACCACCTGAACCAACACGAACCACCTGAACCAAGGAACCATCAGAACCAACACGAACCACCTGAACCAAGAGGAACCACCTGAACCAACAGGAACCACCTGAACCAACAGGAACCACCTAAACCAACAGAAACCACCTGAACCAACAGGAACCACCTGAACCAACAGGAACCATCTAAACCAACAGGAACCACCTGAACCAACAGGAACCACCTGAACCAACAGGAACCACCTAAACCAACAGAAACCACCTGAACCAACAGAAACCACCTGAACCAACAGCTGAACCACCA
>CM060308.1:103159816-103162316 GCA_030674185.1 Monoplex corrugatus | reverse complement strand
AGTCGTTCACCCCTCTCCATTTCAAGATTTTAACACCAACACGTGTGCGCACGCGCGCAGACACACACACTCACACACACGCACACATACACATATACATATACAGACACTCAACCACACACACAGACACGCACATACACACGTGCACACATGCCGTGTGCGCATACACACACACATACACACAGCACACACATGACACTCACACACATACACACACCGACGCAGGCACGCACGCACACAACACACACAAACACACACACACACACACACACACACACACACACACACACACACACACACCACACACACACACACACACACACACACACACACACACACACACACACACAAACACACACACACACAGTTACAAAAAGATACGAGTAACCGTGTTATTATTACCGTCTAATATCACTTATAGTGAAAAGACGTTAAATCAAGCAACGAACACACACAACACACACACAACACACACACACACACACACACACACACACACACACACACACACACACAACACACACACACACACAACACACCACACACACACACACAACACACACACACACACACACACAACACACACACACACACACACACACACAACACACACACACACACACACACACACACACACACACACACACACACACACACACACACACACACACACACACACACACACACCACACAACACACACACACACACACACACACACACACACACACACACACACAACACACAACACACACACACACACACCACACACAAGAGTTACAAAAAGATACAAGTAACCGTGTGATTACCGTCACTGTTTTATACCGGGCCTGAAACAAGCGATGACATTATGCTACACCCATGTTCTCTTGTTTTCATGTTTGTATCTCGTGTAGTTCATGGAATTAATTCTGTTTCAACCAGCATGTAGCGGTATGTAGAATACAGTAATATTAAACATCTCCAAACATCATCATTGTGACAGGAACGTAGTTGAAGAACAGCACAAAACCATCATCACAATCAGCATCATCACAATAACAACATAATAAAAGAACAACACAAAACTACCATCAGCATAACCATTACTATAACCATCAACATCACAACAATAACAACACAATAAAAGAACAACACAAAACTATCATCATCATAACCATTACTATAACCATCAACATCACAACAATAACAACACAATAAAAGAACAACACAAAACTACCATCAGCATAACCATTACTATAACCATCAACATCACAACAATAACAACACAATAAAAGAACAACACAAAAACATCCACATCACCAAGAGCACCACAATAACACACTACAACAAAACCACAAAAACTACCACCAACATCAACATTACTATCACCATCACTATCACCATCACCATCATCACAATCAACAACACAATATAAACAACACAGAAACACCCACATCACCAAAGCACCATAATAACGCACTACAACAACAACACAAAACTACCATCAACATCACCATTACGACTACCATCACCAACATTACAATCAACAACATAATATTAGAATACCACACATCAAACAACATCACCACCACCAACATCAACAAAAAACGACAACAAACATATAACATCGACAACACAACAAAACCACTCTTTCCAAAACATAAACCATCACATCAACAGTCACACCAACCAACATCAAAAAAACATCCAACAAATATAAAACACATACAAACATCATTAACCACTCAACCTCACTTCACAAACATAACCTCATTATAAACATACTACGATAAAAACAATTAAACCCTTATTCCTCACCCTAGTCCACCAGCTCCTGCATGTACATCTAGCGTGAAGTGTAACTGGAGTCAAAGTTCAAGCTTTTGCAGGAAGCTGTGGATAGGGTGAGGGAGTCAAAGGGTTAAGTTTTTGCAGTTGGTGGAGTAGGGTGAGGGAGTCAAAGGGTTAAGTTTTTGCAGTTGGTGGATAGGATAAGGTGTTGCAGTGGTGAGAGGTGCGGAGTCAAGGGTTAACTTCACATCACCATGGACAACAGCAGCAACAACAATCCACTGACCTTTCCAAAGAGATGGCAACAAGCGTCAGGACGCTGGCAAAGACGAAGATGGGCAGAATGTAGGAAATGATGGGACAGAGCAGGGGGTTCCCGAACACGTTCCACTGACAAGGACTACTGTACTCCAGCAACTTGAGCGGCATCACCAGCACGGAGACCAGCAGGTCAGACACCGCCAGGTTGACGATGTAGTAGTTGGTGACCGTGTGCATATGGGCGTTCCTCCACACCGTGAAGATGACCAGGGCGTTGCCGCAGATGGACATGACCATGACGGTGAGGTAGATGACCTCCAGGATGGTCAGTACCCACGGCAGCTGGGTCAGGTCAAAGTACGCTGCCTGGTTGCCCACGCTGCAAGGGTCCACGACCGAGGTGGTGGTGGTGGTGGATGTGGTGGAGGTGGAGGTGGTGGTGGTGGTGGTGACGGGGAAGGGGGATGC
>CM060308.1:103152316-103157316 GCA_030674185.1 Monoplex corrugatus | reverse complement strand
CAAGATAATCATGATAAGTAGTAAGAGCTGACGTCAGGGTTAATGGAGAAGAAGAAGATAATCATGATGAGTAGTAAGAGCTGACGTCAGGGTTAATGTAGAAGAAGAAGATAATCATGATGAGTAGAAAGAGCTGACGTCAGGGTTAATGGAGAACAAGATAATCATGATAAGTAGAAAGAGCTGACGTCAGGGTTAATAGAGAAGAAGTAGATAATCATGATGAGTAGAAAGAGCTGACGTCAGGGTTAGTGGGGAAGAAGAAGATAATCATGATAAGTAGAAAGAGCTGACGTCAGGGTTAATGGAGAAGAACAAGATAATCATGATAAATAGAAAGAGATGACGTCAGGGTTAATGGAGAAGAAGAAGATAATCATGATAAATAGAAAGAGCTGACGTCAGGGTTCATGGAGAAGAACAAGATAATCATGATAAATAGAAAGAGCTGACGTCAGTGTTAATGGAGAAGAACAAGATAATCATGATAAATAGAAAGAGCTGACGTCAGGGTTAATGGAGAAGAACAAGATAATATTGATAAATAGAAAGAGCTGACGTCAGTGTTAATGGAGAAGAACAAGATAATCATGATAAATAGAAAGAGCTGACGTCAGGGTTAATGGAGAAGAACAAGATAATCATGATAAATAGAAAGAGCTGACGTCAGGGTTAATGGAGAAGAAGGAGATAATCATGATAAGGAGAAAGAGCTGACGTCAGGGTTAATTAATGGAGAAGAAGAAGATAATCATGATAAGGAGAAAGAGCTGACGTCAGGGTTAATTAATGAAGAAGAAGAAGATAATCGTGATAAGTAGAAAGAGCTGACGTCAGCACAAATCCTAAAGGCCTGGATTAGAGAAATGGTATTTGAGGTCAAGGTCACTTTCACGCCATTCGTTCAGGTCTTCTTCTACCTTTACATCTACATGTGTGTGTGTATGTGTGTGTGCGCGCGCGCGCGTGTGTGTGTGTGTGTGTATGTGTGTGAGTGTGTGTGTGTGTGTGTGTGTGTGTATGTGTGTGTGTGTGTACATGTATGTGTGTGTGTGTGTGTGTGTGTGTGTGTGTGTGTGTGTGTGTGTATGTGTGTGAGTGTGTGTGTGTGTATGTGTGTGTGTGTGTACATGGGGTGTGTGTGGTGTGTGTGTGTGTGTGTGTGTGTGTGTGTGTGTGTGTGTGTGTGTGTGTGTGTGTGTGTGTGTGTGTGTGTGTGTTTTCGTTCGTTCTTTGATTTAACGTCTTTTCACTATGAGTGACATTAGACGGGGGAAAAAATGATGAGAGATAGGCGGGCTGGATTTGGGGCAGAGGTGAGACAGAATAAGAGACACAAGTAGGTGGGAAAATAGACAAATGGAACAAGAACTTAACACTAACAATTAACATCAACAATGTGAAGGAAAAATTTAACGCTAAAGTACAAACTTCATAAACTTAAAGTAATGCATTAACAGGATTGTGAACCAACGATTCTAAAATTTTAACTGAAAAAAATTGATCGGAAATTACCTCTTTAAAATGAGTTTCAGAATAGTTTTCTTGTGTAAGCATTTTTGGTAAAAAAATTTTTAAAAAGAACGTAGCATTTTGCAGTAAAATAGACAGTGAAACAGTGTGATTGTTCGCCGTTAATACACGACATTTTTACAGTATTTTGTTTTCAGTGCGTTTAGCTGAATACGAAAATGAACATCAACTATCGATCTCAAATGACATATGGAAGAATACTGCAATTTTTGAAATGAAAGTGTTATCATTTGTTACAACACAAACTTTTCATGGAAATGTTCATGAAAACAAATCCATTAGGCTGATTCTAACAAGTTGCAAGCTTCTTTTACGGAAGTATTAATATGTAATTCTATAGTTCGTTCTTTGATTTAACGTCTTTTCACTATGAGTGATATTAGACGGTAATTCTATAGCATTATCACAGTTGTGTGCGCCTTGCTTAGCTGCTCTGTCAACTACGTCGTTGCCGTGAAGACCAACGTGAGAAGGCACCCAGCATAAACTGAGATCTGTACCTTTTATCCTTAAACGATATATAAGATGATTTGCCTCAGTAATTAAATCAGATCTTGTGTCGGTATCAAAAGACTGTAAGGCATATAATACAGATTTTGAATCAACAAAGAGAACTACTTTGAAAAATACATGTGCAAGGTTTACTAGATAATGCAACGCTTGTGAAACAGCGACTAATTCCGCTGTAAATATAGATATATTTGCCCCAATGAAAAGTGACTTTTTTATTTTAAATTTTGGAACATAAAATACTGCTCCAGCACATTTATTTTCTAAGACTGATCCATCGGTAAAAAATGTGGATGTGGGTACGGTATTTTTCATCGTGTGTGTGTGTGGTGTGTGTGTGTGTGTGTGTGTGTGTGTGTGTGTGTGTGTGTGTGTGTGTGTGTGTGTGTGTGTGTGTGTGTGTATGTATGTGTATGTGTGTGTGTGTGTGTGTGTGTGTGTGTGTGTGTGTGTGGGTGGGTGGGTGGGTGTGTGTGTGTGTGTTGTGTGCGTCTGTGTGTGTGTGTGTGTGTGTGTGTCCGTGTGTGTGTGTGTGTATGTGCGTGTATGTATGTGTATGTGTATATATATATGTGTGTGTGTGTGTGGGCGGGGGGGTGTCTGGCATTCGTATGCGAGGATGAAGGGAAGGTGAAAATGGAACTGGCCAGTAAAACCTCCGGACGAAAGCTTCAAACAGCCCTCAGCAAGCCGGCTTTGGAAGCTGTCTGTTTCTGTTCCTCATTTACATTGGTACTCTAGTTGAGTCAGAAATCAATTCACCGTCTTCAAGGGATGAAGTCTGTGAGATCGAAGTGGTAGAGATTTCCGGCTCTGTGGGTCAAATCGATGACACTGACAACCATACCACTTTCCATCGCTGCTCTGCCTTGCTAAACTCCTGTTCACTGTCATGTGAAGTCCTCGGTATCATTATCATCATCAGGTGCCCTGCCGCATGGCGTTGGCGACCATGGACTTCCAACCATCTCTATCTCTCGTTGCCCCCAGCATCTCCCCCACCCTCCTCATCCCCAGCTACTCTGCAAGTCCGTCCAGCATTCTCTCCCTGGGTCTACCCTGTGCTCTCTTTCCCTCCAGTTTTTTCCGTTGTGACCAGGTGTTCCAAATCCCCCTTCCTCATAAAATGGCCTATAAATGTTGCCTGTCTTTTCCTAATCTTTCTTATGAGTGATCTATTTGTGTCTGCCTCCATCAAGACTGTCTCCTCAGTATACATCAGTGAATTATTTTGGCAGGCTTGTTGGATTTTGTAACAGATCCGTAGACCAACGATGTGATGTCCGCAGTTCAGTCCCAGCCCACAATTATAAAAGCTGGCCTGTTCACTGTCCATCTTAATGTTCTCATCATTTTGGTAGTGTCAGTGTTTTATGTTTCGTTAATGAAGAAGATTAGGAAAAGACAAGCAACATTTACAGGACATTTTATGAGGCAAGAGAAGTTAGAGCACCTACTCACAACAGGAAAGCTGGAGGGAAAGAGAGCACCTGGTAGATCCGGGAAGAAAATACTGGACGGACTTGCAGGGTGGCTGAAGACGGTCAGGATGGGAGATATACAGGCAGCGACATGGGATAGATTCGTATGGAGGGCCATGATCTCCAACGCCATGCGGCAGGGCACATGATGATGATGATGATGATGATGATGGTGGTGGTGATGATGATGATGATGGTGATGATGATGATGATGAGATGGTGATGATGATGATGATGATGATGATGAGATGATGATGATGATGATGATGATGATGATGATGATGATGATGATGAGATGATGATGATGATGATGATGATGATGATGATTGTTTCATGGGTCCTGGTCCCTCCTCCCCTCCCCTTCCATTTCAAGATCTTGCCAATGTGTAGGGTTTTCCGCAGGCTCAAGAAGTTTGCTTCAAATTACATTGGGTAGAGCGCACAAGGAGTATGGAATTGTCCAAGCACGATGAATCCTACTTCACTAGACCCCAAAGTCTTCACTTGGAACAACCAGATTTGCTGACTATATATATAGCTGTTATGATAAGGAACACTCAGCATCATCAGCTGCTTGTGGCTAACATTATCAGATATGCTGGAAACACTGGCTTTATCATCATCATCATTATCATCATCATCATCATCATCATCATCACCATCATTATCATCATCATGCGCCCTGCCGCTTGGCGTTGGCGATTATAACCCTCCATACGAATCTATCCATTGTCGCTGCAAGTACATCTTCCACCCTCTATGTCCTCAGCCACTCTGCAAGTCCATCCAATATTTTCTCCCTGGGTCTACATGAAACTCCCTTTCTCTCTGGCTTTCCTGTTGTAACTAGGTGCTCCAATTTCTCTTGCTTCAAAAAATGTCCTATAAATGTTGCTAGTCTTTTCCTAATCTTCTTCATTCATGTTCTTCTTATGTCTTGCCTCCTTCTCGACTGTCTCGTTTGTTTGTTTGTTTTTACTGTCCATGGAACTCTCAACATTCTTCTAAGAAACCACATTTCGATTGCCTCAATCTTGTTCTGACTTTGCGTGTTGACTGTCTACGCCTCACAACCATACAACAGTATCGGTTCTAACACCCAAGAACTCTCTCCCTGATGTTAGTTGATAGGCATTTGTTGGTAAGAACGATTTTCGTCTTCTTGAATGCTGGTTTAGCTTGGCCGATCCTGGCTTTATCGTCAGTGCAAAAACGACTAAGAACATTGTGAGTGGGGAACACCAGGTGCCAACAGATGTCTTCATTCACCAGAAGATGGATAAGGAGGCAGACAACTTCACCTACCTCGGCAGTCCCAAGAACTGGAATGCTGGATTGCAAAAGCAACAACAGCATTCAACAAGCTGAGCAAAGTATGGAACAGCAGAACATTTTTCCTTAGACTAAAATTAAAAGTCCTACAATCCGCATGTGATATCAATATTGCTTTACGGCTATGAGACTTTGCATCTTAAG
>CM060308.1:103137316-103142316 GCA_030674185.1 Monoplex corrugatus | reverse complement strand
CTTTTCTGCTGCAGCAGCTGACAGTTTGTCCTCACCAGCTGTTGCGGTCGTCTGCGAGGTCCTCCCAGGACTCAGTGTTGATCTCAAGCGCCTTCATGTCACGTTAGCGAACGTCTTCGTATCTCAGCTGTGGGCGGCCAATGTTTCTCTGCCCTGTGGCAAGCTCACCATAAAGGATGTCTTTTGGGATGCGACCATCTTCCATGCGGCGAACGTGGCCCAACCACACATATTTAGGTGCATAATGATATCATGCATCAGACATACACACAAACACACGCATGTACGCTTCAAACGCAAACTGAAATGAAAATAAATACGTACATACATGCATGCATACAAATACACACATATACACATACGTAGACCGGTAGACAGAGAGACAAACAGACAGACAGACAGACAGACAAAAAGACAGACAGATAGAGAGAGAGTGAGACAGAGACAGAGACAGAGCGAGAGACAGAGAGAGAGACAGAGAAAGACAGACAGACAGAGAGAGACAAACAGAGAGACAATCACAGAAAGAGAGACAGACAGAGACAGAGAGCGACAGACAAAGAGAGACAGACAGACAGACAAAGAGAAAGACAGACACACAGACAGACAGACAGACAGATAGAGGCAGACAGACAGGCAGCCACAGAAAGATAGCAGAGTTGCGTGCATACAGACATACCTACCTATCTATCTACCTTCAGTGACTTTAGTCCAGAATTTCAGAAAAATGTGTTTGGGGTGTTTTTGCTTGTTTGTTTCTTTGTTGTTTTTCTTTGTTTGTTTGTTTCTTTGCTGTTTTTGTTTGTTTGTTTGTTTGTTTGTTTGTTTGTTTGTCTGGTTTTTTTGCTTGTATATTTGTTTGTTTTTTGTTTTTATTTTGTTTTTTGTTTGTTTGTTTGTTTGTTTGTTTGTTTGTTTGTTTGTTTGTTTGTTTGCTTGTTTGTTTGTTTGTTTGTTTGTTGGTTGGTTGGTTGGCTGGTTGGTTGGTTGGTTGGTTGGTTGGTTGGTTGGTTGGTTGGTTGGTTGGTTGGTTGGCTGGTTGGTTGGTTGGTTGGTTGGTTTTTGGCGGGGTGCTTAGTGGTATATTACAAAATCCTATACTACTCCACTAAACGCATAAGCGTAAATTGCCTCCACTGGATTTATCGATTAAACATCGTATGACTGAACAGGTTTCAGAACATCGGTATTTTGGTGTTATTGTTGATTGCCGACTAAAATGGAAAGCTCACATTAACTATCGTTTACATTCTGTTGCCAAAAATGTACACTTCTTGTCTTGCCTAAGACAAGTTATCAGTCCTCCAAGTTATAACGTGATTCTCCACGCCCATATTGATATCTAAAATAAAACTATGCTTCAAATTTATGGGACAATTGTGCACACGCCCTTTAGAATCTGTGTTTACTCGTGCTCTGAAAACTCTAAAGGGTGTGCTGCAATTAACATACTGGCAACAAAATACGTTGCCGATCCATCTTTCATTGTCTGGCAACAAAATACGTTGCTGATCCATCTTTCATTGTCTGGCAACAAAATACGTTGCTGATCCATCTTTCATTGTCTGGCAACAAAATACGTTGCCGATCCATCTTTCATTGTCTGGCAACAAAATACGTTGCCGATCCATCTTTCATTGTCTGGCAACAAAATACGTTGCCGATCCATCTTTCATTGTCTGGCAACAAAATACGTTGCCGATCCATCTTTTATTGTCTGCCAACAAAATACGTTGCCGATCCATCTTTTATTGTCTGCCAAAAAAATACGTTGCCGATCCATCTTTTATTGTCTGGCAACAAAATACGTTGCCGATCCATCTTTTATTGTCTGGTAACAAAATACGTTGCTGATCCATCTTTCATTGTCTGGTAACAAAATACGTTGCTGATCCATCTTTTATTGTCTGGCTACAAAATACGTTGCCGATCCATCTTTCATTGTCTGGCAACAAAATACGTTGCCGATCCATCTTTCATTGTCTGGCTACAAAATACGTTGCTGATCCATCTTTCATTGTCTGGCAACAAAATACGTTGCTGATCCATCTTTCATTGTCTGGCAACAAAATACGTTGCTGATCCATCTTTCATTGTCTGGCAACAAAATACGTTGCTGATCCATCTTTCATTGTCTGGTAACAAAATACGTTGCTGATCCATCTTTCATTGTCTGGCAACAAAATACGTTGCTGATCCATCTTTCATTGTCTGGTAACAAAATACGTTGCTGATCCATCTTTCATTGTCTGGCAACAAAATACGTTGCTGATCCATCTTTCATTGTCTGGTAACAAAATACGTTGCTGATCCATCTTTCATTGTCTGGTAACAAAATACGTTGCTGATCCATCTTTCATTGTCTGGTAACAAAATACGTTGCGATCCATCTTCCATTGTCTGGCAACAAAATACGTTGCTGATCCATCTTTATTGTCTGGAACAAAATACGTTGCTGATCCATCTTTCATTGTCTGGCAACAAAATACGTTGCTGATCCATCTTTCATTGTCTGGCAACAAAATACGTTGCTGATCCATCTTTCATTGTCTGGCAACAAAATACGTTGCTGATCCATCTTTCATTGTCTGGCAACAAAATACGTTGCTGATCCATCTTTCATTGTCTGGCAACAAAATACGTTGCCGATCCATACTTTCATTGTCTGGCAACAAAATATCGTTGCCGATCCATCTTTCCATTTGTCTGGCAACAAAATACGTTGCGATCATCTTTCATTGTCTGGCAACAAAATACGTTGCCGATCCATCTTTATTGTTGCAACAAAATAGTTGCCGATCCATCTTTTGTCTGCCAACATAAGATACGTTGCGATCCATCTTTATTGTCTGGCAACAAAATACGTTGCGATCCATCTTTCATTGTCTGGCAACAAAATACGTTGCTGATCCATCTTTCATTGTCTGGCAACAAAATACGTTGCTGATCCATCTTTATTGTCTGGCAACAAAATACGTTGCCGATCCATCTTTCATTGTCTGGCAACAAAATACGTTTTGCCGATCCATCTTTCATTGTCTGGCTACAAATCGTTGCGATCCATCTTTTCATGTCTGCTACACAAATACGTTCCGATCACTTTCCATTGTCGCAACAAATATCGTTGCCGACAATCTTCTCATTGTCTGGCTACAAATCGTTGCTGATCCAATCTTTCATTGTCTGGCAACAAATACGTTGCTGATCCATGCTTTCATTGTCTGGCAACAAATCGTTGCTGATCCATCTTTCATTACTGGCAACCAAAATACGTTGCTGATCATCTTTCATTGTCTGGCAACACAATTACTTGTTGCTGATCAATTTTCATTGTCCTGGCAACAAAATGTACGTTGCTGATCCATCTCTTCATTTCTTGGCAACAAAATACGTTGCTGATCCATCTTTCATTGTCTGGCAACAAAATACGTTGCTGATTCATCTTTCATTGTCTGGCACAAATACGTTGCTGATCCATCTTCATTGTCTGGTAACAAAATACGTTGCTGTCCATCTTGTTCATTGTCTGGTAACAAAATACGTTGCCGATCCATCTTCCATTGTCTGGCAACAAAATACGTTGCTGATCCATCTTTTATTGTCTGGTAACAAATACTTGCTGATCCATCTTTCATTGTCTGGCAACAAAATACGTTGCTGATCATCTTTCATTGTCTGGCTACAAAATACGTTTTGCTGATCCAACTTTCATTGTCTGGCTACAAATACGTTGCTGATCCATCTTTACAATGTCTGGCACCAAAATACGTTGCTGAACCATCTTCATTGTCCGGCTTACAAATACGTTGCTGATCCATACTTCCTTGTCTGGCAACAAATACGTTGCTGGATCCATCTTCATTGTCTGGCTACAAAATTACGTTGCTGATCATCTTCCATTGTCTGCAACAAAATACATTGTCTGATCCAATCTTCATTGTCATGGCTACAAATACGTTGCTGATCCATCTTCTGTACAATTGTCTGGCAACAAATCACTTGCTGTCCATCTTTCATTGTTGGCTACAAAATACGTTGCTGATCCATCTTTATTGTCTGGCAACCAAATACGTTGCTGATACATCTTCCATTGTCTGGCAACAAAATCGTTGCTGATCCATCTTTCATTGTCTGGCAACAAAACACGTTGCTGATCCATCTTCCATTGTCTGGCAACAAAATACGTTGCTGATCCATCTTCCATTGTCTGGCAACAAAATACGTTGCTGATCCATCTTTCATTGTCTGGCTAAAAAATACGTTTGCGATCCATCTTTCATTGTCTGGTAACAAAATACGTTGCTGATCCATCTTTCATTGTCTGGTAACAAAATACGTTGCTGATCCATCTTTCATTGTCTGGTAACAAAATACGTTGCCGATCCATCTTCCATTGTCTGGCAACAAAATACGTTGCTGATCCATCTTTTATTGTCTGGTAACAAAATACGTTGCTGATCCATCTTTCATTGTCTGGCAACAAAATACGTTGCTGATCCATCTTTCATTGTCTGGCTACAAAATACGTTGCTGATCCATCTTTCATTGTCTGGCTACAAAATACGTTGCTGATCCATCTTTCATTGTCTGGCTACAAAATACGTTGCTGATCCATCTTCCATTGTCTGGCTACAAAATACGTTGCTGATCCATCTTCCATTGTCTGGCAACAAAATACGTTGCTGATCCATCTTTCATTGTCTGGCTACAAAATACGTTGCTGATCCATCTTCCATTGTCTGGCAACAAAATACGTTGCTGATCCATCTTTCATTGTCTGGCTACAAAATACGTTGCTGATCCATCTTCCATTGTCTGGCAACAAAATACGTTGCTGATCCATCTTTCATTGTCTGGCTACAAAATACGTTGCTGATCCATCTTTCATTGTCTGGCAACAAAATACGTTGCTGATCCATCTTCCATTGTCTGGCAACAAAATACGTTGCTGATCCATCTTTCATTGTCTGGCAACAAAATACGTTGCTGATCCATCTTCC
>CM060308.1:103132316-103134816 GCA_030674185.1 Monoplex corrugatus | reverse complement strand
GTCTGAAGACAAAACAACAAGGCTTTTAAAGATAACACCATAAACTCCTCTACTGAAAATGTCTGAGACACTTTACAGCACCTTTATCTCTGTTTTTGTCAGTTCTGTTCTATTAGTCACTAACGAAACTTATTAAATTACTAATTTGTTCTTGGTGACCAGTTTCTTTTTACAATACCATTTTGTGACTTGAATTCATTTGCTCAATTAATAGTTTGATTTCTGCATCAGCTATAACGTCTGGCCATTTGTGACGATGCCTCCCTAAAAATGTTTGGAATGATGGCTGTTTTATAGGCCTTGGAAATGATTTGGATATTTCCCCATTTTTTGTTTCTTTTGAGTTCTGTCAGCTGGTATACTTGCTGAATAGATTCTTCTGCCTGTCACATCCATGATGTTTTTTTACGTTGAAGCCTATTGCCTTTCGTTGTTTTGACAATCTAGTGTGAAGGAAAGTAGGAGGGAGAGAGAGGGGGGCAGGGAGAGAGAGACCGGTAGAGCAGACAGACAAACACACACACACACACACACACACACACACACACACACACACACACACACACACACACACACACACACGCTTACACACTACACACTCACACACACACAAACACACATACACATCACACACACACACACATACACACACACAAACATACACAACACACACACACACGCACACACACACACACACAAACACGCACACACACACACACACACACAAACACACACACACATAAACACACACAAACACGCACACACACACAAACACACATACACACACACACACACACACACACACACACAACATCCCAAGTGGTCACATGACGTGAGCAAGCACAATGGAAAGAGAGGCACAAAGAAGGAAGACAGTGTTTAATGCAGACAGTGAGGACCACTTACAGCAGATCATTCATGCCCCAAGAAGGCACATTCTGTGCAATGGCGTTCTGTCCTCCTTAATTGCCTCTTCTACCACCATGGACAGCTCTCTTACATTGCTACTCTCCCACTCCCACCCCTACCCCCACCCCCGCTAAAAACAAACAAACGAAAAACAAAACTCAACGAAACAAGAGACACTAGAAGAGTGGTGGTGAACTCATGAAACAGCCTGAGTCGGAGGAATCATTTCAGCATGGATGAAATGTTTTGGTCATACGCACTGACGTCACAGGTGCCATGGGATGGAGAAGATCCACAATGATCATGACACAGTCCTTAAGCCTGCACATAAACCCATCAGCTGACCAGATTCTGAGGTCGTACCTAGTCCATGGGTGTTGTATCTTACACTATCAGTCAATGAAATAATCTTTGTTGCATTGAAATGACGTGTGTATTTGTGTCTCTTGTCTTCAAAGAAAAGAATGAATAAAAGAACTAAATAATCAAAGGACTGAATGAAAACACAACTCGCCACCAAAATGTGGAGGTGGTGTACAATGCTCACCCCACTCTCTAGTCTACTGACGCCCCGAGTTCCACAGGTGGAGTGATGACTCTGTACAGAAGAGCTTCAGGAGGTTCAGTTTTGATGTTGACAGTAACCCTCGTGGACAGTCAACACGCAAAGTCAGAACAAAATTGAGGCAGCTGAAATGTGGTTTTTAACAAGAATGTTGAGAGTTCCATGGAAAGCAAAGAAAACAAATGAGACAGTCTTTAAAGAGGTAACCACAAGTAGATTTGATTTTATCAAGATTTTGCACTATATAAAATATTGTATATTGTATTGTATTATTGTATAGATCATTAACAAAGAAGATTATGAAAAGACAAACAACATTTATATGACATTTTATGGGGCAAGAGAAATTAGAGCACCTAATCACAACAGGAAAGCTAGAGGGAAAAAGAGCACCAGGTAGACCCAGGGAGAAAATACTGGATGGACTGGAAGGGTGGCTGAGGACAGAGAGGGTGGGAGATGTACTTGTAGCGACAAGGGATAGGTTCGTTTGGAGGGCCATGATCGCCAATTCCATGCAGCAGGGCACATGATGATGATGAGTATCCCTCTCAACCTCTGGCTTAAGAACCTGACTTGAAGGGATAGGTGCGGGAGAGTTGCCCAAGAGTGGGGCACTTGGTGAGTTTGAAATCTGGGTGGGCTGTCCTGTCAGGGGACCTGACTTCATCTACTGCTGCTGTTACTACTGTGTGTAATTACTGTTACCACTGCTTCTATTACTATTGCTACTTCTACTGTTACTACTTCTGCCACTGCTGTTGTTTTCTGCTGTTGATGTTATTATTACCAGTCTGCCCTCACACTGATGTTGCTCTGTTTCCCTGTTACCTGTTCTCTTCTTCACTGACAGTGTGTCTCACCTTGTGTCTACAGTGAGCCAGTAAGAGACTGTAGGGTTTATATGCAGGATTATGGCTAATGTCATGGTCATTTTGGATCTTCTCCTTCACCTGGCATCTGTCACAGTAGTGTCATCGTCACCACCACCACCATCATCATCATCATCATCATGTGCCTTTCCGC
>CM060308.1:103114816-103129816 GCA_030674185.1 Monoplex corrugatus | reverse complement strand
GACGTCTGAAGATAAAACAACAAGGCTTTTAAAGATAACACCATAAACTCCTCTACTGGAAATGTCTGAGACACTTTACAGCACATTTATCTCTGTTTTTGTCGATTTTGTTCTATTAGTCACTACAAAAAATTTGAGGAAAATACTGGACGGACTCGAAGGGTGGCGGAGGACAGAGAGGGTGGGAGATGTACTTGTAGCGACAAAGGATAGGTTCGTATGGAGGGCCATGATCACCAATTCCATGCAGCAGGGCACATGATGATGATGAGTATCCCTCTCAACCTCTGGCTTAAGAACCTGGCTTGAAGGGATAGGTGAGGGAGAGTTGCCCAAGAGTGGGGCACTTGGTGAGATTGAAATCTGGGTGGGCTGTCCTGTCAGGGGACCTGACTTCATGTACTGCTGCTGTTACTACTGTGTGTAATTACTGTTACCACCACTGCTTCTATTACTATTGCTACTTCTACTGTTACTACTTCTGCCACTGCTGTTGTTTTCTGCTGTTGATGTTATTATTAACAGTCTACCCTCACACTGATGTTGCTCTGTCTCCCTGTTACCTGTTCTCTTCTTCACTGACAGTGTGTCTCACCTTGTGTCTACAGTGAGCCAGTAAGAGACTGTAGGGTTTATATGCAAGATTATGGCTAATGTCATGGTCATTTTGGATCTTCTCCTTCACCTGGCATCTGTCATCATCACCACCATCATCATCATCATCATCATGTGCCTTTCCGCATGACGTTGGTGATGACAGCAGTGTACGCGGATTTTATTCCAACTCAGAGACGCTGTTTTGAGAAACTTAAACTGAAACTGAAGGGAAAGAGAGACAAGCACAGGAAGGAGTACAAAAATTAACATGAGTGTTAGAAGTCTGTGTGTAATTTCTATCAGTCTGGTTCACCTGTCTAATGGCTTACACTGCTCACTGTAACCACTGGTATGGACTTTGCAACATCACTTTTCTCTGAGCTGTCGGCTTGGGGGCGAATCAGGGAAGTTAACTACACTTTATCTACAAAACAGAGACATTAAAAGCAATTCGTTGCTTTTACCCAAAGTTAATTCAGTACGAGCGGCATTTTACATCCCCCATAGCCACAAACACTATAAAGACATTGTAGAGAAGACGTCTGAAGACAAAACAACAAGGCTTTTAAAGATAACACCATAAACTCCTCTACTGAAAATGTCTGAGACACCTTACAGCACATTTATCTCTGTTTTTGTTCTATTAGTCACTAACGAAACTTATTACATTTCTAATTTGTTCTTGGTAACTAGTTTGTTCTTTTTATACCATTTTGTGGCTTGAATTTATTTGGTCGATGAGTAGTTTGATTTCAGCATCAGCTATAACGTCTGGCCATTTGTGACGATGTCTCCCTAAAAATGTTTGGAATGATGGCTGTTTTATAGGCCTTGGAAATGATTTTTGGATATTTCCCCAATTTTTGTTTCTTTTGAGTTTTGTGAGCTGGCATACTTGCTGAATAGATTCTTCTGCCTGTCAAATCCATGATTTTTTTTTACGTTGAAGTCTATTGCCTTTCGTTGTTTTGACCATCTAGTGTGAAGGAAAGTAGGAGGGAGAGAAAATGGGGAGGGACAGACAGATAGACCAAACAGACAAACACACACACACACACACACACACACACACACACACACACACACACACACACACACACACACACACACACACACACCACACACCAAGTGGTCACATGACGTGAGCAAGCACAATGAAAAGAGAGGCACAAAGAAGGAAGACAGTGTTTAATGCAGACAGTGAGGACCACTTACAGCAGATCATTGATGCCCCAAGAAGACACGTTCTGTGCAATGGCATTCTGTCCTCCTTAATTGCCTCTTCTACCACCATGGACAGCTCTCTTACATTGCTATTCTCCCACTCCCACCCCCACCCCCGCCAAAAACAAACAAACGAAAAACAAAACTCAACGAAACAAGAGACACTAGATGAGCGGTGGTGAACTCATGAAATAGCCTGAGTCGGAGGAATTATTTCAGCATGGACGAAATGTTTTGGTTATATGCACTGACGTCACATGTGCCATGTGACGGAGAAGATCCACAATGATCATGACACAGTCCTTAAGCCTGCATACAAACCCATCAGCTGACCACATTCTGAGGTCGTACCTGGTCCATGGATGTTGTATCTTACACTATCAGCCTGTCAGTGAAATAATCTTTGTTGCATTGAAATGACGTGTATATTTGTGTCTTTTACTTCAAAGAGAAGAATGAATAAAAGAAGTAAATAATCAAAAGACTGAATCAAAACACAACTCGCCACCAAAATGTGGAGGTGGTGTACAATGCTCACCCCACTCTCTAGTCTACTGACGCCCCGAGTTCCACAGGTGGAGTGATGACTCTGTACAGAAGAGCTTCAGGAGGTTCAGTTTTGTTGTTGACAGTAACCCTCGTGGACAGTCAACACGCAAAGTCAGAACAAAATTGAGGCAGTTGAAATGTGGTTTTTAATTAAAAAAAAATGTTGAGTGTTCCATGGAAAGCAAAGAAAACAAATGAGACAGTCTGGAAAGTGGTAAACACAAGTAGATCATTAAAAAAGAAGATTAGGAAAAGACAAACAACATTTATAAAACATTTTATGGGGCAAAAGAAATTAGAGCACTTAATCACAACAGGAAAGCTAGAGGGAAAAAGAGCACCAGGCAGACCCGGGGAGAAAATATATGGAAGGACTCGCAGGGTGGCTGAGGACAGAGAGGGTGGGAGAAGTACTTGTAGCGACAAGGGATAGGTTCGTATGGAGGGCCATGATCACCAATTCCATGCAGCAGGGCACATGATGATGATGAGTATCCCTCTCAACCTCTGGCTTAAGAACCTGACTTGAAGGGATAGGTGACGGAGAGTTGCCCAAGAGTGGTGCACTTGGTGAGTTTGAAATCTGTATGGGCTGTTCTGTCAGGGGACCTGACTTCAAGTACTGCTGCTGTTACTACTGTATGTAATTACTGTTACCACCACTGCTTCTATTACTATTGCTACTTCTACTGTTACTACTTCTGCCACTGCTGTTGTTTTCTGCTGTTGATGTTATTATTACCAGTCTGCCCTCACACTGATGTTGCTCTGTTTCCCTGTTACCTGTTCTCTTCTTCACTATCAGTGTGTCTCACCTTGTGTCTACAGTGAGCCAATAAGAGACTGCAGGGTTTATATGCAGGATTATGGCTAATGTCATGGTCATTTTGGATCTTCTCCTTCACCTGGAATCTGTCACAGTAGTGTCATCATCACTACCATCATCATCATGTGCCTTTCTGCATGACGTTGGTGATGACAACAGTGTACACGGAATTTATTCCAACTCAGAGACGCTGTTTTGAGAAACTTAAACTGAAACTGAAGGGAAAGAGAGACAAGCACAGGAAGGAGTACAAAAATTAACATGAGTGTTAGAAGTCTGTGTGTAATTTCTATCAGTCTGGGTCTCCTGTCTAATGGCTTACACCGCTCACTGTAACCACTGGTATGGACTTTGCAACATCACTTTTCTCTGAGCTGTCGGCTTGGGGGCGAATCAGGGGAGTTAACTACACTTTATCTACAAAACAGAGACATTAAAAGCAATTCGTTGCTTTTACCCAAAGTTAATTCAGTACGAGCGGCATTTTACATCTCCCATAGCCACAAACACTATAAAGACATTGTAGAGAAGACGTCTGAAGACAAAACAACAAGGCTTTTAAAGATAACACCATAAACTCCTCTACTGAAAATGTCTGAGACACTTTACAGCACCTTTATCTCTGTTTTTGTCGATTTTGTTCTATTAGTCACTATACGAGACTTATTTGATTTCTTATTTGCTCTAAGTGACTAGTTTGTTCATTTTTTATAACACCATTTTGTGGCTTGAATTTATTTGCTCAATGAGTAGTTTGATTTCAGCATCAGCTATAACTTCTGGCCATTGGCAACGATGTTTCTCTAGAAATGTTGGAATGATGGCTGTTTTATAGGCCTTGGAAATGATTTGGATATTATTCCCATTTTTGTTTCTTTGAGTTCCGTCAGCTGGCATACTTGCTGAACGCGTTCTTCTGCCTGTCACTTCCATGATTTGTTTACAATAGAGTCGATTGCCTTTTGTTGTTTTGACCATCTGGTGTGAAGGAAAGTAGGGGGGAGAGAAAGAGAGAGAGACACACACACAGACACAGAGAGAGATAGAGACAGAGAGAGAAAGACACACACACACACATAGACACACAACACACACAGAGAGACAGAGAGAGACAGACAGACAGACAGACAGACAGAGACAGAGAGAGAAAGAGATAAAGCAAGACAGAGAAACAGAGAAGAGAGATAGAGACAGAGGGAGAGGAACAAGACAGACAGACAGACAGACAGACAGATAGAAACAGAGAGAGAGAGAGAATGAGAGAGACAGACACAGAGAGAGACACAAAGAGACAGAGAAATAGACAAACAGACAGACAGACAGACAGACAAAGAATGTAACACAGAAAGTAACACAGAGTAACAGACGGACAGAGAGAGAGAGAGAGATGGAGAAAAAATGACAGTCTTAGACAAACAAACAGAAAGAGAGAGCGACACAGAGAGAGAGAGAGACAGAGACAGAGAGACAGATAGAGAGATAGAGGGAGAGAGAAAGTGACAGAGACAGGGAGAGAGAGAGAGTGACAGAGAGAGATGAGATGGTATCTTGACTGAAAAGAGTAAATGGAACAAACAGGAGAACAACAGGCGAGCAATCAATCAGTAGACTCAAACCAGGGAACTAGGCACCAGTCAGGACAATAGGATTTTTTATTTCTCCTCACACTACGTAAAGCTCAGTGTTCATTACATACTATACTAGTGTACATACATAGATAGGTCATAACATGCATGCACAGAACACAACACACACACACACACGTGCGCGCGCGCGCACACACACACACACATAATACATACATACACACATATATACACACACATATACACACACAGAGTTATGCTTACACATAAACACACACACATACACACACACGCACACACACACACCACACACACACACACACACACACACACACACTCACACACCACTCACACACACACCTACACACACACACACACACCACACACACAACAAAACACACACACACACATACACACACATACACACACACCACACACATACACGTACACACACACATACACATACACACACACACACACATAAACTCACACACATACAACACACACATACACACACACACATAAACACACACACACATACAACACACACACATAACACACACACACACATACAACATACACATACACACACACATAAACACACACACACACACAACACACACACACACACACACAAACACCACACACATCATACACACACACACACACACACACATACACACACACACACACACACACACACACACACACACACACACACACGCACGCACGCACATGGTGGATGGTATCATTTTCAACACCACACACACACACACACACACACACACACACTTATAGACACAACAACACACACACACACACACACACACACACACACACACACACACACACACATGGTGGATGGTATCATTTTCAACACTACTACCGCCACAACAACAACACGTCATAGATGGCTTAGTGACCGATACTGCATAGATGGGGACCATGCAGACAAAGGCACCATATTTTCCCCCTGGCATCTACATGCATAAGTCTTTCTGTCTGTCCCTGGAACCAAAAACTGCTGCCATCCTGACCATCAGTAGAAGCCAGAACGTAGTTACAATTATAACGCAGTCCAGATTGTTCCAATGATATCATTATCATCATCAGGTGCCCTGCCGCATGGCGTTGGCGATCATGGACTTCCATCCATCTCTATCTCTCGTTGCCCCCAGCATCTCCCTCACCCTCCTCATCCCCAGCCACTCTGCAAGTCCGTCCAGCATTTTTTCCCTGGGTCTACCCGATGCTCTCTTCCCTCCAGCTTTCCCGTTGTGACCAGGTGCTCCAAATTTCCCTTCCTCATAAAATGGCCAATAAATGTTGCCTGTCTTTTCCTAATCTTCCTTATGAGTGATCTATTTGTGTCTGCCTCCATCAAGACTGTCTCGTTGTTTTCTTTGTTGTCCATGGAACTCTCAACATTCTTCTTAGAAACCACATCTCGGCTGCCTCAATCTTGTTCTGGCTTTGTTTGTTGACTGTCCACGCCTCACATCCGTACAACAGTATTGGTTCTATATAACATTCAAGAACTCTCTTCCTGATGTTAATTGATAGGCATTTGTTGGTTGAATGCTGTTTTGTTCCAATGATAGGCTGATACAATACTAGTATAAAAATGTAGACTAGGTAAAACATAGGACCTCAGGACCTGGCCAGCTCATGGGTTTACGTGCAGAGTTAAGGCTTGTACCATGATCACCATACACATGGCACCTGTGACGTTAGTGCGTATGGAATTTATTCCGAGCGCGGAGATGAGAAACTGAAACAGAAATTGACGAGACGGTACAACGGTATGCCTGTGGTATTCACAGCCGTGTCTGTAACAGCTCTAAAACAGAAATTGACGGACGGTACAACGGTATGTCTGTGGCACTCACAGCAGTGTCTGTAACACTCTAAAACAGAAATTGACGTGACGGTACAACGTATGTCTGTGTTACTCACAGCCGTGTCTGTAACAACTCTAAAACAGAAATTGACGTGACGGTACAACGTATGTCTGTGGTACTTACAGCCGTGTCTGTAACACTCTAAAACAGAAATTGACGTGACGGTACAACGGTATGTCTGTGTACTACAGCCGTGTCTGTAACAACTCTAAAACAGAAATTGACGTGACGGTACAACGATATGTCTGTGTTACTCACAGCCGTGTCTGTAACACTCTAAAACAGAAATTGACGTGACGGTACAACGATATGTCTGTGGTACTTACAGCCGTGTCTGTAACAACTCTAAAACAGAAATTGACGTGACGGTACAACGATATGTCTGTGGTACTTACAGCCGTGTCTGTAACCACTGTAAAACAGTGTTGAAACTGAAACTGAAACTTGGAAATACGGCTGTCTACAGCCAGAGGGACAGTAAGAAGGTCAGCTTGGTGAAACACATCCTGGATTCGAACTCCTAACCACCGGTCTGTGAATTTGACTGTACACCTGCTTAGCTACTGAGGCCTGCCACAAGAGGAGAACAAGAAGTAAAGGAGAGATACGAAAGAGAGAGAGAGATACAGAAAGAGAGAGAGAGATACAGAAAAGAGAGAGAGAGATACAGAGAGAGGAGAGATACAGAAGGAGGAGAGAGGAGAGAGATACAGAAGAGAGAGAGAGAGATACAGAAAGAGAAGAGAGTACAGAAGAGAGAGAGAGAGATACAGAAAGAGAGAGAGAGAGAGATACAGAAAGAGAGAGAGATACAGAAGAGAGAGGAGAGATACAGAAAGAGAGAGAGAGAGGGTACAGAAAGGGAAGAGAGAGGAGATACAGAAAGAGAGAGAGAGATACAGAAAGAGAGAGAGAGAGATACAGAAAGAGAGAGAGAGATACAGAAAGGAGAGAGAGAGATACAGAAAGAGAAGAGAGAAGAAGAGAGAGAGATACAGGAAGAGAGAGAAGAGAGAGAGAGATACAGAAAGAGAGAGAGAGAGATACAGAAAGAGAGAGAGAGAGATACAGAAAGAGAGAGAGAGAAGAAAGAAGAGAGAGAGAGATACAGAAAGAGGGAGAGAGAGATACAGAAAGAGAGAGAGAGATACAGAAAGAGAGAGAGAGATACAGAAAGAGAGAGAGAGATACAGAAAGAGAGAGAGAGAGATACAGAAAGAGAGGAGAGAGATACAGAAAGAGAGAGAGGAGATACAGAAGAGGAGAGAGAGAGAGAGATACAGAAAGAGAGGAGAGAGATACAGAAAGAGAGAGAGAGATACAGGAGAAGAGAGAGAGAGAGAGATACAGAAAGAGAGAGAGAGAGATACAGAAAGAGAGAGAGAGATACAGAAAGAGAGAGGAGAGATACAGAAAGAGGAGAGAGAGATACAGAAAGAGAGAGGAGATACAGAAAGAGGAGAGAGAGATACAGAAAGAGAGAGAGAGAGATACAGAAAGAGAGAGAGAGAGAGAGTACAGAAGAGAGAGAGAGAGATACAGAAAGAGAGAGAGAGAGAGATACAGAAAGAGAGAGAGAGAGAGATACAGAAAGAGAGAGAGAGAGGAGATACAGAAAGAGAGAGGAGAGAGAGATACAGGAAAGAGAGAGAGAGATACAGAAGAGAGGAGATACAGAAAGAGAGAGAGAGACAGAAGAGAGAGATACAGAAAGAGAGAGAGAGAGATACAGAAAGAGAGAGAGAGAGATACAGAAAGAGAGAGAGAGAGAATACAGAAAAGAGAGAGAGAGAGATACAGAAAGAGAGAGAGTACAGAAGAGAGGAGAGAGAGATACAGAAAGAGAGAGAGAGATACAGAAAGAGAGAGAGAGAGAGAGATACAGAAAGAGAGAGAGAGATACAAAAGAAGAGAGAGAAGAGATACAGAAAAGAGAGAGAGAGATACAGAAAGAGAGAGAAGAGAGAGAGAGATACAGAAAGAGAGAGAGAGATACAGAAAGAGAGAGAGAGAGAGATACAGAAAGAGAGAGAGGATACAAAGAGAGAGAGAGAAAGAAGAAGAGAGAGAGATACAGAAAGGAGAGAGAGAGAGTACAGAAAAGAGAGGAGAAGAAGAGAGAGGAGAGATACAGAAAGAGAGAGAGAGATACAGAAAGAGAGAGAGAGGAGAGAGTATACAGAAAGAGAGAGGAGAGATACAGAAAGAGAGAGAGAGAGATACAGAAAGAGAGAGAGAGAGATACAGAAAGAGAGAGAGAGATACAGAAAGAGAGAGAGAGAGATACAGAAAGAGAGAGAGAGGATACAGAAAAGAGAGAGAGAGAGAGAGATACAGAAAGAGAGAGAGAGATACAGAAAGAGAGAGAGAGATACAGAAAGAGAGAGAGAGAGAGATACAGAAAGAGAGAGAGAGAGATACAGAAAGAGAGAGAGAGAGATACAGAAAGAGAGAGAGAGAGAGATACAGAAAGAGAGAGAGAGATACAGAAAGAGAGAGAGAGAGAGAGAAGATACAGAAAGAGAGAGAGAGATACAGAAAGAGAGAGAGAGATACAGAAAGAGAGAGAGAGATACAGAGAGAGAGAGAGAGATACAGAAAGAGAGAGAGAGATACAGAAAGAGAGAGATAAATACAGAAAAGGAGAGAGAGAGAGAGAGAGAGAGAGAGAGAAAGAAAGAGACAGAGACACAGACACACAGAGAGAGAGACGTTTAGTTTTGAACAATTAATAGAACAGAAAGACAAGTGAAAGACCGATACCAAAAGTTAGAGGAGAAAGACAAGAAAGAGAGAGATAGAGAGAAAAAGATGTGTAATTCTGACACAATAATTAGAGGAGAACATCAAGCAAAGGAGAGATACCGAGAGAGATGTGTAGTTTTGACAACTGATTATAGGAGAAAAGACAAGTCAAGGAGACATACACACAGAGAGATGTGTAGTTTTGACAACTGATTATAGGAGAAAGACAAGTCAAGAGAGACATGCACACAGAGAGATGTGTAGTTTTGACAACTGGATTATAGGAGGAAAAACAAGTCAAGGAGACATGCACACAGAGAGATGTGTAGTTTTGAACAATAATTACACGACTAGGACAAGTAAAGGTGATCAGTAAAAAACATGAAATCCCCTCATGCAAAATAACAGCAAATGGCACAACCTTGACACAGGTTAATAAGTTGAAATACCTGGGAACGGTCATTTCATCAGACGGCAGATGCACATCGGAAATAGCTGGCAGAAACGGCCAAGCCAAAACAGCATTCAAGAAGATGACAAGCATTCTTACCAACAAATGCCTATCAATTAACATCAGAAAGAGAGTCCTTGAATGTTATATAGAACCAATAGTGTTATACAGATGCGAGGCGTGGACAGTCAGCAAGCAAAGCCAGAGCAGGATCGAGGCAGCCGAGATGTGGTTTCTCAGAAGAATGTTGAGAGTTCCATGGACAGCAAAGAAAACAAACGAGACAGTCTTGATGGAGGCAGACACAAGTAGATCACTCATAAGGAAGATTAGGAAAAGGCAGGTAACATTTATAGGCCATTTTATGAGGAAGGGGGATTTGGAGCACCTGGTCACAACGGGAAAGCTGGAGGGAAAGAGAGCACCAGGTAGACCCAGGGAGAGAATGCTGGACGGACTTGCAGAGTGGCTAGGGATGAGGAGGGTGGGGGATATGCTAGGGGCAACGAGAGATAGAGATGGATGGAAGTCCATGGTCGCCAACGCCATGCGGCAGGGCACCTGATGGTGATGATGATGAAAGGAGAGATACAGAGAGAGATGTGTAGTTTTGAACAATGACACAATAACAATACAGCATTGGTCAAGTGTCAATGTCTGTCATGTCTAAGATCAACTTGCTAAAACTGAACTAAAGACAGGGATTCAGAGTTTGTTCAAGAGGGATTCATAGTCTTCTAACAATTCCATATGCGCTCTGTCTAAATCTGCCAGTAAATTATCTTCTAGTCTTCCTGAGCCTCCGCTGGCTAGGTCTTGAAATGATATTATTTCGGTAGTCCAGCTGATTCTCAGATCCCCTGTTGGTAGATTTTTAGGAAGAGTTAATTAATTGTTGTCTGTTATTATTTGACACTGTTAATTCATTGTTCTGAATTATTAATTGTAATTGTTCCCCTTCTTACATTCAAACTTCCACTACCCTCCCCATCCCCATCCCCCACCCATCCCCAACGGCCCCCCCCCTTTTTCCCTCCGTGTGTGTGTGTGTGTTGTCTGTGTGTGTTGTCTGTGTGTGTGTTTGTTTCGTGTTGTGTGTGTGTAGTCT
The DNA here is from genome assembly GCA_030674185.1 of Monoplex corrugatus. NCBI lineage: Eukaryota > Metazoa > Mollusca > Gastropoda > Littorinimorpha > Ranellidae > Monoplex > Monoplex corrugatus. The sequence goes on along the minus strand of CM060308.1, from coordinate 103,118,829 downwards.
GTGTGTGTGTGTGTCTGTTGTGTGTTGTGTTGTGTTGTGTGTGTGTGTGTCTGTGTGTATGTCTGTGTGTGTATGTCTGTGTGTGTGTGTCTGTGTATGTCTGTGTGTCTGTGTGTCTGTGTGTGTCTGTATGTCTGTGTGTCTGTGTGTGTGTGTCTGTGTGTGTCTGTGTGTCTGTATGTCTGTGTTGTCTGTGTGTGTGTCTGTGTGTGTGTATGTCTCTGTGTCTGTTGTGTGTCTGTGTGTGTGTATGTGTGTGTGTGTTGTGTGTGTGTGTGTGTGTGTGTGGTGTGTGTGTGTGTGTGTGTGTGTGTGTGTGTGTGTGTGTGTGTGTGGTGTCTAAAATCACTGTTGTGAACAGACATTAAATAAAAGATTCCATTCCTTCTTGAAAGGCGAAAGGGATAGGGAATTATGAAACACTAAGCTGACATCAGCACAATGACGAAAACATTAAGATGGGCAATTAACAGGCGTGTGTGTAATGCTGCGGACTTGGATTCAACTCGGAAAACCGGATTCTGAATCCACGGCTCCATCAAAAGAACCAACTATCCCATGAAAACGTGGCCTGTCCGGGGTTTGAACTCACAATCCCTTAATCATGACTATGGCCCTCTGACAACTGAGCTAACGGGCCCAAAACAAGTAAACTAAAACAAACTTTAAAATACTTCGTACGATTAATAACAAAACATCTAGTTTTTGGTCTGAGACGTTTTAAACACAAAAAATGAGAGAGAGAGAGAGAGAGAGCGAGACAGACAGACAGACAGAGACAGACAGAAAGAAAGAATGTAAAGAGAGAGGGAGACAGACAGAAAGACAGAGCTAGAGAGACAGACAGACAGACAGAGACAGAGAGACGGACAGAGACAGATCGAGAGAGCCAGAGAGAGAGAATGAGAGACAGACATACAGACTGACAGAGAGACAGACATATGGACAGACAGACAGATACAGACAGACGACAGACAGACTGACAGACCGACAGACAGAGACAGACAGACAGACAGACAGACAGAGACAGAGACAGACAGACACAAAGACAGAGAGGCAGACAGACAAAAAGACAGAGACAGACAGACAGACAGACAGATACAAAGACAGAGAGGCAGACAGACAAAAAGACAAATAGAGACAGACAGACAGAGACAGACAGACAGACACAAAGACAGAGAGGCAGACAGACAAAAAAAACAGAGACAGACAGACACATGACACAAAGACAGAGAGGCAGACAGACAGAAAGACAGAGAGACGGATAGACAGACAGACAGACACAAAGACAGAGAGGCAGACAGACAAAAAGACAGAGACAGACAGACATACAGACACATGACACAAAGACAGAGAGGCAGACAGACACAAAGACACAAAGACAGAGACAGACAGACACAAAGACAGAGAGGCAGACAGACAAAAAGACAAATAGAGACAGACAGACAGAGACAGACAGACAGACAGAGACAGAGACAGACAGACATACAGACACATGACACAAAGACAGAGAGGCAGACAGACAAAAAGACAAATAGAGACAGACAGAAAGACCAAAGACAGAGACAGACAGACAGACAGAGACAGACACAAAAACAGAGAGGCAGACAGACAAAAAGACAAACAGAGACAGACAGACAGAGACAGACAGACACAAAGACAGAGAGGCAGACAGACAAAAAGACAAACAGAGACAGACAGACAGAGACAGACAGACACAAAGACAGAGAGGCAGACAGACAAAAAGACAAACAGAGACAGACAGACAGAGACAGACAGACACAAAGACAGAGGCAGACAGACAAAAAGACAAACAGAGACAGACAGACAGAGACAGACAGACACAAAGACAGAGAGGCAGACAGACAAAAAGACAAACAGAGACAGACAGACAGAGACAGACAGACACAAAGACAGAGAGGCAGACAGACAAAAAGACAAACAGAGACAGACAGACAGAGACAGACAGACACAAAGACAGAGAGGCAGACAGACAAAAAGACAAACAGAGACAGACAGACAGAGACAGACAGACACAAAGACAGAGAGGCAGACAGACAAAAAGACAGACAGAGACAGACAGACAGAGACAGACAGACACAAAGACAGAGAGGCAGACAGACAAAAAGACAAACAGAGACAGACAGACAGACAGAGACAGACAGACACAAAGACAGAGAGGCAGACAGACAAAAAGACAAACAGAGACAGACAGACAGACACATGACACAAAGACAGAGAGGCAGACAGACAGAAAGACAGAGACAGACAGACAGACACATGACACAAAGACAGAGAGGCAGACAGACAGAAAGACACAAAGACAGAGACAGACAGACAGACAGACACAAAGACAGAGAGGCAGACAGACAAAAAGACAGAGACAGACAGACAGACAGAAACAGACAGACAGAGACAGACAGACACAAAGACAGAGAGGCAGACAGACAAAAAAGACAAACAGAGACAGACAGACAGACACAAAGACAGAGAGGCAGACAGACAGACAGAGACAGAGAGATGGACAGAGACAGATCGAGAGAGCCAGAGAATGATAGACAGACAGACTGACAGACAGAGAAACAGACATATGGACAGACAGATACAGACAGACCAACAGACATCAGACAGAGACAGACAGACTGAGGCAGACAGACAGACAGAGACAGACACAAAGACAGAGACAGACAGACACAAAGACAGAGAGGCAGACAGACAAACAGAGACAGACAGACAGAGAAGCTGGAGGATATAGAGTTAACAAAAGAGCAGCGCCACAGTAAACACACCCACGGATATAATGTTTCTATCAGTCTGGGTCTCCTGTCTAATGGCTTAAACAGCTCACTGCAACCGCTGGTGTGGACTTGGCAACATCCCTCTCTCAGCTGTCGGCTTGGGGAGAATCAGGGGAGTTAACTACACTTTGTCCACAAAACAGGAGCATTAACGACTCTTTGCCCATAAAACAGGGGCATTAACTGCACTTTGCCCCGCCATTACACAAAAGTTATGTCGGTATGAGCGTCCGTTTTCAAACCCATGAAGACGGTACGGTTTGGGAACTTAAGACGTCTGGACGTTAGACTTTAAACAACAGGATTTCGAAATCAGTGTAGAGACAATATTCTTTTGGGGAGTAAGTTTATTTCCATTACCTGTGTCTCTACTTCCTGAATTGTTCATTCTGCACTTTCAGAGCGTGTCTAATTTCTAGGAGCAGACAATTTCGTGGAAAACAGACACCATAGTGACAATTTAGTGGAAAATAGACAGACACCACATTGAGAATTTTATGGACAGTAGACTTAAACCACTGTCTGGATTCAACAATTTTAATTTTCTCGGGACAACGCTGCAGCGTTCAGGTAAAACCATATGCGCTATCACTTTGTTGTATCAGGTTGATTTTTTTGTTTTTGTTTGTTTTTGTTTGTTTTTGTTTTTTCTTTCTCTCTGTCTCTTTCTGTCTCTCCGTTTCTCTCTCTCTCTCTCTCTCTGTCTCTCTCGCTCTGTCTCTCTCTCTCTCTCCCTCTCCCTCTCTCTCTATCTCTCGCACTGTCTCTCTCTCTCTCACTTCTTTCTCTCTGGCTCTCTCTCTCTCTGTCTCTCTCTCTCTCTCTCTCTTTCTCTCTCTCGCTCTCTCTCTCTCTCTCGCTCTCCCTCTCCCTCTCTCTCTCTCTCTCCCTCTCTCTCTCTCTCTCTCTCTCTTCTCTCTCTCTCTCTCTCTCTCTCTCTCTTACAGTGTGTAGTACAAGATTGATGTGAAAAACTTTCTGCTCTTTCAGAGTCGGAAGGAATCTTTCCTGCTATTTTTTACAGCCTTTTATTATGAGGACAAGGGCTGTGTGTCTGTACTGTTTTTTCTCTCCCTTTGTTTCTCTCTCTTTCTCCCCCCCCCTCTCTCTCTCTCTCTCTCTCTCTCTCCTCCTCCTCCTTTCTTTCTCCCTCTCCCTCTGGCTATATCTGTGTGTGTTTCTCTCTGTCTTTCTCTGTCTGTCTGTCTCTCTCTC
>CM060308.1:103094816-103109816 GCA_030674185.1 Monoplex corrugatus | reverse complement strand
CAGATTCTGTGGCCTTTCATGTCCTGCTGTCATGGTGACCTCAGAATTGGTTGTCTGGATATGTGTTGATGAATAGAAAATGAGTGGTGTGGGGAGTAGCGACACAGGAGCTGGGTCGAAAATAGGTTAGGGTTAGGGTTAGGGTTTGGAGGTGTGTTGGTGAATGGAAATGAGCGGTAGGTTGTGGTGGTGTGGTGGTGGTGGTGGTGGTGGTGGTGGTGGTGGTGGTGGTGGTGACACTGGAGCTTGCACAAAATGGGGTCAGGGTTAGCGTTAGGGTTTGGAAGCGTGTTGGTGAATGAAAATCAGCGGTTGTGAGGGGTAGAAACATTGGAGTTGTTTACAATATGGGGTTTGGGTTAGGGTTAGAGTTTGGAAGTGTGTTGGAGAATGGAAACCAGCGGTGTGTGATTGATGACATTGAAGCCATACACAAACTGGGTTAAGGTTAGGGTTTGGAAGCATGTTGGTGAATGGAAATGAGAGGAGGAGGGAGGTAGTGACTTTGGAGCTGTGCACAGACTGGGATAGGGTTAAGGTTAGGGTTTGGACGATGTCGTGTCAGCTTCTAGTCTGAGCGTTATGTTGTCACGGTCTCCGTAGACCCGGATCTAACCATTAGCAATGTGAGTTACGTCCCTTCACATGTTCGCGTGCTATTGGTTTAGTGTAATGGTGAGCACATACATATTATCCTACATCTGCCTTTCCAGATAAGGTAAGAATGTATAATCATGCATCGAGGCATTTAAATGATCAGATATTTCTTTTCCCCCTTTAAAGGTGACTGGACATCAGTGGTGTGGGGGGCAGGATGTAGGGACACAGGAGCCGTGGCGAAAATAGGTCAGGTTAGGGTTAGGGTTTGGAGAGGTGTTGGTAAATGAAAATGAGTGGTGGGTTAGGGTTAGGGTTTGGAGAGGTGTTGGTAAATGAAAATGAGTGGTGGGTTAGGGTTAGGGTTAGGGTTTGGAGAGGTGTTGGTAAATGAAAATGAGTGGTGGGTTAGGATTAGGGTTAGGGTTTGGAGATGTGTTGATAAATGAAAATGAGTGGTGGGTTAGGGTTAGGTTAGGATTTGGAGAGGTGTTGGTAAATGAAAATGAGTGGTGGGTTAGGGTTAGGTTAGGGTTTGCAGATGTGTTGGTAAATGAAAATGAGTGGTGGGTTAGGTAGGTTAGGGTTTGCAGATGTGTTGGTAAATGAAAATGAGTGGTGGGTTAGGGTTAGGTTAGGGTTTGGAGAGGTGTTGATAAATGAAAATGAGTGGTGGGTTAGGGTTAGGTTAGGGTTTGGAGAGGTGTTGATAAATGAAAATGAGTGGTGGGTTAGGGTTTGGGTTAGATTAGGGTTTGGAGATGTGTTGGTAAATGAAAATCAGTGGGGGAGGAGGGTTAGTGATATCGGAGCTGTGCACAAAATGGGTTAGGGTTGGGGGGGGGGGGTTGTCAGTGAATCGAAATGAGTGGTATGTGGGAGTGGGGGGATAGTGACATTAGTGACATTGGAGCTGTGCACATAATAGGTTAGGGTTAGGGTTTGGAGGTATGTTGGTGAATGAAAAAGAATGGTGTGGGAAATAGTAACATTGGAACTGTGCATAAACTGGGTTAGGGTTAAGGTTAAGTTTCGGGGGGGGGGGGGGGTTGTTGGTCAATGGAAATGAGCAGTGTGGGGGTAGTGACGTTGAAGCTGTGGGTTAGGGTTAGGGTTTGTAGGCGTTTTGGTGAATAGAAATGAGCGATATGGTGGAGAAGGGAGAGTAGTGACTTTGGAATCTTTCAGAAAATGGAGCAGACAAAACATCAACATTGACAACAGGACATCAGAGGTCAGAGTAAGGGTAAGCTGTGTGAGGCACGAATGACATGTGTACAGGGCAGACTCTGACATGATTAGTGCTTTTATCTTCCTGCTTTGGTGGCACAAAGTGTCTCTGTCTCCGCCAAAATATGTCACGTTCAGACAGCAACAGACAGAAAGGGGAGGACGAGACAGACAGAGACAAAGACAGAGACAAATATAGAGAGAGATGAAGAGAAAAGAGATAGACAGACAGACAGACAGAGACAGACACAGAGATAGAGAAAGACACAGGGAGAAACAGAGACAGACAGAGAGACAAACAGACAGACAGAGAGACAGAGGCAGACAGAGGCAGACACAGAGACAGACACAGAAACAGACACAGACACAGCAAGAAACAGACAGAGAGACAAACAGACAGACAGAGAGAGAGACAGAGACAGATATAGCCGGACAAACAGAAAGAAAGAAAGAAAAGAGAAAAGAGAAGACAGTCAGAAGAGACAGGACAGACAGAAAGAGAGAGAGAGAGATAAGGACAAACAGAAGAAGAGAGAAAGAACAGACAGACAGCAGAGAGAGAGTGACAGAGTGACAGAAATATAGCCGGACAAACGGAAAGAAAGAAAGAGAAAGAGAAAAAGAGACAGACAGACAGTCAGAAAGAGAGGGAGTGTGGAAAGAAACAGACAGACAGACAGAGCCAGAGACAGAGAGCAGAGTTGAGAACACTGACGGGGAGAAATAGAGAGAGAGAGATCAGTCATTTTAGCCCACTTCAAGAAACGACATTTCCGTGTGGCCTGAATAATGAACCCAATTGAAAGAGAGGGGGAGACACAGAGAGAGAGAGAGACAGAGACAGAGAGACAGAGAGAGGCAGAGAGAGAGACAGAGACAGAGACAGAGAGAGAGAGACAGAGACAGAGAGACAGAGACAGAAGACAGAGACAGAGACAGAGACAGAGACAGAGAGAAGAGACAGAGAGACAGAGACAGACAGAGAAGGACAGAGACAGAGAGAGAGAAGAGACAGAGGACAGAGAGGACAGAGAGAGACAGAGACAGAGACAGAGACAGAGAGACAGAGACAGAGGCAGAGACAGAGACAGAGAGACAGAGGACGAGAGAGCAGAGACAGAGACAGAGAGAGCAGAGACAGAGGAGAACAGAGAGAGAGACAGAGACAGAGATGAAAGAGGACAGAGACAGAGACAGAGGACAGAGAGACAGAGACAGAGAGACAGAGAGACAGAGACAGAGGCAGAGGCAGAGACAGAGACGAGACAGAGAGACAGAGACAGAGGCAGAGACAGATAGCCAATCAGAAAGGACACTGACACTGACATATGGTTTATTGTGAAGGCCCGGACCCATACACAAACCAGGGATTGGAGGGGGGGGGGGATTACATTGTTAACATACATCTTTGCATACTTTTCATTCGTCGTCCGTTTTGTAGTAGCAATGTACAAACATTTTCAGAGACAGTCAGAAAGAGAGAGAGTGAAAGAGACAAACTGACACAGAGACAAAGAGCTAGAGATAGAGACAGAAAGAGACAGATGGACAGACAGTTTCGGAGAGACAGAGACAGCGAGTTGGGAGCAATGAGTGAAGAGAAATAGAGAGAGAAAGAGAGAGAGAAAAACACGGAGAGAGAGACAGAAAGACAGACAGATGGACAGACAGTTTCGGAGAGACAGAGACAGCGAGTTGGGAGCAATGAGGTGAGAGCAAGAACATAGAGAGAGAAATAGAGAGAGAGAAAAAACAGGAGAGAGAGAAGAAGAAAGACAGACAGATGGACAGACAGTTTCGGAGAGACAGAGACAGCAGTTGGGAGCAATGAGTGAAGAGAAATAGAGAGAGAAATATGAGAGAGAGAAAGAGAGAAAAAAAACACGGAGAGAGAGAGACAGAAAGACAGACAGATGGACAGACAGTTTCGGAGAGACCGAGACAGCCAGTTGGGAGCAATGAGTGAAGATAAATAGAGAGAGAAATAGAGAGAGAAAGGAGAGAGAGAAAAACACGGAGAGAGACAGAGACAGACAGAAGACAGAAAAGAAGGAAAGAATAAACAGAGTGGAAGGAAAAGACGTAATTACATTTTCAGAAGATAATTTATTACATATGGCTTCTATTCAATGGTAAAAAATGAAAAACACACCGAACCATCGTCAACTCAGGGATGTCTGTTCTTTTTTTTTTTCCTTACACGAGTGTTACGTTTTGTTTTTCCATGATGATGTAATCCTATGATTCTTGATGTCACAGTGAAAATGACGTAATCCATTGTCTTTCCAATCATCCCAGTAGGGTTTCCTAATGGCCAGGCCTGGCTGCCATACATTTTGTTGTTCTTTTAATCGCCTAAGACTGTGGTTGTTGGGCTGTTAATTGGCTGCGTTGATTTTTAACTGAATTGAAATGAATGGAATAGCATTGGGTTGGACTTTTTTTTTTTTTACGAAGGATTTTTATGCGTGACATGGGGATCGCTCTCCCCGGGCATATGTGTAGCCACAATACAGCGCACTCTTCATTTTTCTTTGCTTTCGACCCTCTATCTTTGTATTTTTCTGTACCTGCAAAAATGGAGGGTTTTTTTTATAGAATTTTGCCTGGGACAACTAGACGACATAATGTATCACATTGTGTGTGTCTGTGTCTCTGTCTGTGTCTGTGTGTCTGTGTGAGTGTGTGTGTGTGTGTGTGTGTGTGTGTGCGCGGGTGTGTGTGTGTGTGTGTGTGTGTGTGTGTGTGTGTGTGTGTGTGTGTGTGTGTGCCTGCGTGCATGTATGTCTGTGTCTGTGCGAATCTGTATGTGTGTTCGTGTGTGAGGGATGGTGGCGTTTGTGTTGTGTGTGTGGTGTGTGTGTGTGTGTGTGTGTGTGTGTGTGTGGTGTGCGTGCGTGTGTGTGTGTGTGTGTGGATGTGTGTGTGTGCATGTGTGTCTGTGTCTGTGTGTCTGTGCGTATCTGTTTGTATGTGTGTTTGTATGTGAGGGGGGTTTGTATATATTATATATCTATATATTATATAGATAGATAGATAGATATAGATATAGATATGTGTGTGTGTGGGTTTGTGTGTGTGTGTGTGTGTGTGTGTGTGTGTGTGTGTGTGTGTGTGTGTGTGTGTGTGTGTGTGTGTGTGTGTGTGTGCGTATGTGTAGTATGTGTGTTTGTGTGTATCTGTGGTAGATCAGGTTAAATGGACATCATCATGTGCCCTGCAGCAAGGCGTTGGCAATCATGGCCCTCCATACGAATCTATTCCTTTTCGCTGCAAGTACATCTCCCACCCTGTCTGTCCTCAGCCACCTGCAAGTCCGTCCAACATTTTTTTTCCACGGGCACTAAAAAATGGACATTAAATCGGAAATTGGAAATATTGAGTGCAAAAACAATGAGACTACTAATGGCCTCCTCAAGGAAGGGTATCGTAGAACCCTTATTACATTAAAAATCCTCAGAAACAGTCGGTGGGTAGATTATAGAGAGATATTTACCAGATCAATACCAACCATCAAAACTAACATGAAATGTCGTCTGCCGCTGTTCCAATGCGTAAGATTGAATTCCCCAGAAACAAGAACCCGTGAAATGTTTATACTGTCACTACAATTAGTGTTTACAACGACAATAACGGACATTGTTTTCTTCTTTTCTTTTCTTTCTTTCGTTCATTCATTATTTCGTCCTATCTTCTTCTTCTACTTTACTTCTTCTTCTTCTTCTTCTTCTTCTTCTCTTCTTCTTCTTCTTCTTCTTCTTCTTCTTCTTCTTCTTCTTCTTCTTCTTCGCATTCTTCTTCTTCTTCTTCTTCTTCGTATTCTTCTTCTTCGTATTCTTCTTCTTCTTCGCATTCTTCTTCTTCTTCGCATTCTTCGCAATTCTTTTTTTTCTTCGCAATTCTTCTTCTTCTTCGCAATTCTTCTTCTACTTCTTCTTCTTCTTCTTCTCTCTGTCTCTGCCTCTCTCTGTCTCTCTCTGTCTCTCTTTCTCTCTCTCTCTCTCTCTCTCTCTCTCTCTCTCTCTCTCTCTCTCTCATCTCCCACCCTCTCTGTCCTCTGCCACTCTGCAAGTGTCAGTTTCATAGCTTTAAAAAAATATTTCCCAGAGTCTGTGACTCTTCCTGCCCTGCTGTCAGCATGATAACAGTTTCAGTGGGAACCAAAACAAAAAACAAAAAAAAACGGAAAAAGCATCAGAAGGCATATTTCATACAACCAGACAAGACAGGCGCAAATTTTCGGCCAACTGGCCTTTGTCAAGCGTAGACGTAAGATCACAAACGAACAAACACCAAATACAAAAATTAGGAGAAAAAGACTGAAACTTCCCTGCTGCCTCTGCCACTCCTTATTTCAGTGTTTGGTGTTTTTTCGTTTGTCATCTTACGTCTACGCTTTTTGCGCCTGTCTTGTCTGGTTGTATTGGATATGCATTCTGATTCTTTTTTTTTTCGTGTTTTTCTGGTTCCTGTTTGCTTGTACGCGGGCAGTCACACTTGTTTATGAATGTCAGTGGGGTTGGAGGTTTGTTGGGCAGACAGTCTTAAAGAACGTGCGTGAGGATGGCAACACAGGAAGGGTACAAAAGATAGGACAGCGTCAAAAAGAGGGAAAAGACAATTTTTGTTGTTGTTGTTGTTGTTTTTTAACTGAATTGAAATGAATGGAATAGCATTGGGTTGGACTTTTTTTTTTCATTCATCTTTTTCTTCACAACAAACGGACATCTAACACACAATATGGCAACGACAAATGACAAAAAAATTACACACATATGAAAAAACGTTGTGGACATTTGAACTCCACATAGCATACAGAACATATATAATGATAGTTTCATATATTGGAAGTTTAAACATGAACATCAAGATCTAAACATATGTTCACATTTTTCATGAATTTATTTCAAAGATTATAGAAAAAGACAAAGTCAACAAGAATGTGAAACATTTCACCCACAAGGACAGTGAAGACTTCCACAATAAACATCCTGGATGCCGGTCACTCGATTGCTTTAGACCACCTTAAAGGGGAGATAGTTTACATGGCTTGGCCACCTCAAGTTGTTGTAACCTGGAGATGGAAGCCTGTGGACATGATGGATGGCGTAACACCGGAGACATCAGAGAACAAAATCACGTGCACGACAGACACAAATGATTTAGGGAGAGAGTTCTTGCTGAAAATGACATCACTGTCTTTTGTCAGTAGGAGGCTTCCATTCTTTTACCATGCTACTTTCTTTGTGCTTGTTGGTGTTTGAGTTTTTGGTTCTCTGTAAAATGGATGGCGTAAACATGTTGAAAACTCTGGGCGGTTGGCTTTGCTTCCGGCAGACAATTTACGACTTCGTTATGAAACATTCGGCCACAAACTTGGTTAATCGACCTGCCACAACAAACCCCAACTGCCCATCTATTGAAACAGCAAATGCCATAACAACAAAATACAACCAACCATCTGACGACACAACAAACCACAACAACAAAACACAACCAGATATCTGAAGAAATCGCAAACAAGAGAGCAGACAAAAATAAAATGTATGGCCATGCGAACAATCTGTTGTTTTTGGTTGTTGTTTTTTTTCAAAGGAGTTCACACAGATTAAACAGGAGATTTGAAGAAAATAGACATGATAATTATGATGGCTCAAGGTCCAGTGTGCGTGAGCATTTCTTGTGCTGTTTTTGTTGTATTAGAAAAGTTCTGGGTAAACTGGTCTGGATGTTTATCTCCCTTTTGGGTAAAGAGCACAGGCTGTTTCCTGTTTCCCTGGTCAATATGTGTGCAGACCTGCCAATGCTCAAACACCGTTCGTGTGCACACGCATGCACAACATTAAATATGCACGTTAAAGATCCTGAAAGTGATATCAGTGGCTGGTTTATGGACACATGCAAACACTCGCCATGTGTGTGTGTGTGTGTGTGTTTTGTGTGTATGTGTGTGTGTGTGTGTGTGTGTGTGTTTGTGTGTGTGTGTGTGTGTGTTTGTGTGTGTTTGTGTGTGTGTGAATATGTGTGTGTTTGTGTGTGTGTCTGTGTGTGTGCGTGTGTCTGTGTGTGTATGTGTCTGTGTGTGTGTCTGTGTGTGTGTGTTTGTGTGTGTGTGTCTGTGTGTATGTGTGTCTGTGTGTGTGTGTGTCTGTGTGTGTTTCTGTGTGTGTCTGTGTGTGTCTGTGTGTGTGTCTGTGTGTGTGTCCTAATGTGTGTGTCTGTGTATGTCTGTGTGTGTGTGTCTGTGTGTGTGTGTGTCTGTCTGTGTGTGTCTGTGTGTGTGCATTCGTGTGTGTCTGTGTGTGTTTGTGTGTGTGTGGTGTGTGTGTGGTGTGTATGTGTGTTTGTTTGTGTGTGTATGTGTGTGTTTGTGTGTGTGAGTGTGTCTGTGTGTACTGTGTCTGTGTGCGTGTGTTTGTGTGTGTATGTGTGTGTGTGTGCGTGTGTGTGTGTGTTTGTGTATGTATGTGTGTCTGTGTGTGTGTCTGTGTGTGTTTGTGTATTATGTGTGTGTGTTTGTGTGTGTGTATGTGTGTGTGTTTATGTGTCTGTGTGTCTGTCTGTGTGTCTGTGTGTGTGTCTGTGTGTGTTTGTGTGTGTATGTGTGTGTATGTGTGTGTGTCTCTCTGTGTGTATGTGTGTGTGTGTGTGTGCGCGTGCGCGCGCGTGTGTGTGTGTGTGTGTGTGTGTGTGTGTGTGTGTGTGTGTGTGTGTGTTTGTGTGTAATTTTGTTTTATGGATTTTAATGCGCGTCACGTGTTGGGGAATTGCGGGGGGGGGGGGGGGACGGGAGGAGAGGCGTGTGTGTGCAGAGGTGTTAACATATCGTGGGTGGTGATGTGAGTGTCAATGGAGTGAGCATGGAGTGAGTATGATGTCACCAAACAATATTCCTGTTCTGTGAACTTGGCAGTAAAGTATCTTGTGGGTGAGCATGATGTGAGTGTGAATGGAGTGAGCATGAAGGTCACCAAACAATATTCCTGTTCTGTGAACTTGGCAATGAAGTCTCTTGTATTTGTGTATGGCACCATGATGGTACTAGTGGACTGATGACAGATGAAGAAAGAAAAAGAATTACTAACACTGCAGGTGCTTGTCACTCACAGTCTCTATAATTGGCTGAAATACAGACAACGTAGAATCAGCCGTGTGTATAGGTTCAGTTAATGAATCAGCACAGCGTCATCTGATATCCTCCCAGCACAGCAGGTGCCAGTTACCCCCAGTCCCTATCATTGATATGAATATAAAGATAGCATGGAATCAGTGGTGTCTAGGAGTCCATGTAATGAATCAGCACAGAATCAGCTGGTCCTAAATGATGACAAGACAGAAGCTATCCCCATTGGCACCCGTCAGAAACTTTCTCAGCTGCCTCTCTTTCTCTCCCATTATGTAACACATCAGTCCCAATTTCTGATTCAGCTAAAAACCTTGGTGTCTGCATTGACTCTACCCTCTCCATGAACAACTTTGTTTCTCAAACTGCCAGATCTTGCTACTATCACTTCCATCGTATAAGCCTGATCAGGAAGTATCTCTCTGTCGAAACAACTGCAAAACTCGTTCTCTCCTTCATAATGTCTCGCATTGACTATTGCAATTCACTCCTGTCCGGTCTTCCTGCCTCCACCACTCACATCCTACAGCGCATTCAAAACAATGCTGCACGCCTTGTACTCAAAAAGAAAAAAGCTGACCACATATCTCCTCTCCTGGCACAACTTCACTGGCTCCCTGTATCAAAGCGCATACAGTACAAACTAGACACCATGTGCTACAAAAGCCTCAATAACGCGATTACCTGTCAAGCCTACTTGAGATCTATGTTCCCTCACGTACCCTCCGCTCTGCCTCCGATCCTCTGACTTTTCGCTTTCCACGCACTAAGCTCAATACCTATGGTCCACGAGCCTTCTCTGTTTCTGGTCCGCTTTCCTGGAACAAACTTCCTCTCTCAGTCCGTCAGCAACCTACTTTTGTCTCCTTCAAGTCCGCTCTCAAAACTCACCTTTTCTCCTCTGCATAAAATCCTGACCTCACTCAATCCCTCTGCAGCCTGTCTCCGCTCGGAGGGGAATCACATTGTAATATATAATTGTATATAATATGCTCTCTATAATTTTCCATTATTTTTATTCTTTCTCCCCATTTATAGCCGTGTGCGTTGTGTGTGTGTGTGTGTGTGTGTGTGTGTGTGTGTGTGTGGTGTGTGTGTGTGTGTGTGTGTGCGTGTGGTGCGTGCGTGTGTGCGTGTGTGGCGTGTGTGTGTGTGCGTGTGTGCGTGTGTGTGTGTCTGTTTCAGCGCTTAGATTTGATTTTATCAAGATTTTGCGCTATATAAATATTGTAATTATTATTATTATGATCTCCTACCAACACAGCAGGTGCCAATCACTCCCTGACCTGTTAGTGATTTGGACTAAAAGACTGCGTGGAATTAGCTTCTGTCAACCGTTGTTGGGGTCATAGATCAAACCATCACAGTCTGTTCTCCTCTTTCACATCCATCACAGCACTGATATAAAGTCGTCTGGTTTGTATATCCATGCCGAATGACCAACAACGCAGGTGCCTGCAACTCCCGGGCCTATCAATGACGTACTTATGAAAACAGCGGAGAACGAGTCGTGAGAAGTGGTGTTGACGTAAGGAATCAGACACAATGTCGTCTGCTCACCCCTCCCCCTTCCCCATCCACCCTGGTATTGATGGAAAGTCGTCTGCCTTGAGTCATTGACAACAGCTGTTGGCACATAACATTAGATTGGTCAAGCCACGCAAAGAGTCTTCCATTTCTGGAATCATGTGAATAGTTTGTAGGCGTGATCGTGCCTTAAAGAACTTGAAAAGTGATAAGTTTCTGAGTTGTGCAGTTCAACGTGTGTCAGCTTGTCGTTCTCCATATAGACTAGATATAACATGAGTGTTGATAATTATAATGATGATGATGATGATTACGACAACGACGACGATGACGATGATGATGATGATGATGATGATGATGATGATGATGATGATGATGATGATGATGAGATGATGATGATGATGATGATGATGATGATGATGATGATGACGACGACGGCGATGATGACGATGAGGAGGAGGAGGGGGAGGATGGAGAGGAGAAGAAGAAGAAGAAGAAGACGGAGGAGGAGGAGAAGGAGGAGAAGAAGAAGAAAAAAAAAAGAAGAAGAAGGAGGAGGAGGAAAAGGAGAAGAAGAAGAAGAAGAAGAAGGAGGAGGAGGAGGAGAAGGAGAAGAAGAAGGAGGAGGAGAAGGAGAAGAAGAAGAAGGAGGAGAAGGAGAAGGAGAAATAATAATAATAATTACAATATTTATATAGCGCAAAATCTTGATAAAATCAAATCTAAGCGCTGAAGCAGACACACACGCAGGCACGCACGCCCGCACACACACGCACGCACACACACAGACACACACACACACACACACACACACACACACACACACACACCCACACACACGCATGGCTATAAATGGGGAGAAAGAATAAAAGCAATAAAAGCAAGAATAAAAGCAATGGAAAATTATAGAGAGCATAGCATACAATTATATATTATAACCATGTGATTCCCTCCGAGCGGAGACAGGCTGCAGAGGGGAGGGTTGAGTGAGGTTAGGATTTTATGCAGGAGAGAAAAGGTGAGTTTTGAGAGCGGACTTGAAGGAGACAAAAGTAGGTTGCTGACGGACTGAGAGAGGAAGTTTGTTCCAGGAGAGTGGACCAGAAACAGAGAAGGCTCGTGGACCATAGGTATTGAGCTTAGTGCGTGGAAAGCGAAGAGTCAGAGGATCAGAGGCAGAGCGGAGGGTACGTGAGGGAACATAGATCTCAAGTAGGCTTGACAGGTAATCAGGGGCTGCGTTATTGAGGCTTTTGTAGCACATGGTGTCTAGTTTGTACTGTATGCGCTTTGATACAGGGAGCCAGTGAAGTTGTGCCAGGAGAGGAGATATGTGGTCAGCTTTTTTCTTTTTGAGTACAAGGCGTGCAGCATTGTTTTGAATGCGCTGTAGGATGTGAATGGTGGAGGCAGGAAGACCAGACAGGAGTGAATTGCAATAGTCAATGCGAGACATTATGAAGGAGAGAACGAGTTTTGCAGTTGTTTCGACAGAGAGATACTTCCTGATCAGCTTTATACGATGGAGATGATAGTAGCAGGATCTGGCAGTTTGAGAAACAAAGTTGTTCATGGAGAGGGTAGAGTCAATGCAGACACCAAGGTTTTTAGCTGAATCAGAAATTGGGACTGATGTGTTACATAATGGGAGAGAAAGAGGAGGCAGCTGGGAAAGTTTCTGACGGGTGCCAATGAGGATAGCTTCTGTTTTGTCGTCATTAAGCTGAAGTCTATTGTGTGTCATCCAGTTCTTAATGTCCGAGTAACACTCAGTGGTGCGAGTTAACAGGCGCTGTATATTATCAGGTGAGTCACTGTCTTGAAGTTGGGTGTCATCAGCATAGAAGTGGTGTTTTATAGAATGGGAGTTGGTGATGGTGGACAGGGGGGAGGTGTAAAGAGTGAAAAGAACAGGGCCAAGGACAGATCCTTGTGGAACACCACAGGTCAGGTATGCAGGTTGAGAGTAAGTGCCATTGATGAGAACGGTTTGTTTTCTGTTTGATAGGTATGAAGTGAACCAAGACAGAGCAATGTCAGAGATGCCAAAAGTATGATGAAGTCTAGAAAGGAGAATACCATGATCAATGGTATCAAAGGCTGCAGACAGATCAAGGAGTGTGAGGAGAGAGACTTTGCCAGTATCAGTTGCAAGGAGGAGATTGTTGAGAATGTGTAGTAGGGCAGTTTCAGTGCTATGGCACTGGCGGTAGGCTGACTGGAAAGGATTGAGGAGATTGTTGGCAGACAGGTGAGAGTTCAGCTGGTTGAGGACGACTTTTTCAAGGAGTTTTGACAAGAAAGAGAGATTAGAGATAGGCCGGTAATTTTTCAGTTCATTTGGATCTAAATTGTGTTTCTTGAGGAGAGGGTGAACAATAGCAGACTTGAAAGAATCTGGGACAGTTCCAGTTTGAAGAGAAGTGTTGATGATGTCAGTGATGAATGGGAGGAGAGTAGGGAGACAGTCGGCGTAGACAGAACCTGGAAGAGGATCCAGTTCGCAGGTTTTGAACGACATGGATCTGATTGTGTTGAGAATTTCTTCTTGTGAGACTGGGGTAAAAGTAGTAAGAGGTGTGCCAGAGAAGGAAGGGTCAGGTGGGCATGGTTGACAGGGTGTCCTGTCAAGCCTGTCACGAAGAGTTTGTATTTTGGTGGTGAAATAGTTGGAGAATACAGATGGGAGTTCTTCATTTGTATGTTTTGTTGGGAGAGGTAAATCTTTTCGTGTGCCAAGGAGATGATTCATGGTTGTAAAGAGTTCTTTTGAAGAAGAGGCATTCAGGATTTTGGTTTGGAAATAGCTTGTTTTTGCTGATGCAATGAGGGTGGATACTTTTGTTTTAGAGGCTTGGAAAAGTTGCCTGTGTACAGTGAGTTTGGATTTGCGCCAGCGGCGCTCTGCTCTGCGGCGGGCACGTTTTGCACAGGCGATCTCATGAGTGAGCCAGGGGGTAGGGGGGCGGTCAGGTAAAAGACGGGTTGTGGCTGGAGCATGAGTGTCCAGAAGATGGTGGAGAGTAGTATAGAATTCATCGGCAAGGTTATGTGACTTTTCAGAAAGGAGACGGGAGGCATCAGATGAAAATGTGGAGAGGTCGATAGATTTGAGATTGCGTCGAGTCACTGTGCGCATGGTACGGGAAGGAGGAGAAATGTCGAGAGAACAGAGAATTGCAGAGTGGTCAGATGGAAGGGCTGAAGTTAGACGGGTAGAAAGAACTAAGCAGTTGTCAGTAGCGGAATTGTGATGATCACGAGAAATGATCCAGTCAAGAATGTGACCTTTTTGATGGGTTGGTTCAGAAATGTGTTGAGTCATATTGTGATTGGACAGAGAGTTGATGATATGTCTTGTGTCATAACGGTGAGTGTTGTCATAGTGGACATTGATATCACCTAGAATGATGAGATTTCCAGGTAAGAGGCAGTAGTGGTCAAGCAATTGGTCAAAGTCAGAGAGAAACATGGATGTGGTGAGTTTGTTGGCAGAGCTAGGTGGGGGTCGATAGACACAGGAGGTGATGGGGTGAGGGGTGGATTGGAAGGATACTTCAACGTGCTCGAAAGAAGGATGGGAGAAAGGCAGAGACTGCGAGAAAGATAGGCGGGAATGGAGTGAGTCGTTGTAGAGGATGGCGATACCGCCACCTCGGGATGAGCGATGGAAAGAAGCAAGCCTGTAACCACTCGGAGTGAGGCTAGCAAGTATAGGTTCGTGACCAAGGGGGTTAAGCCATGTCTCCGTGATAAAAGCAATGTCAACATGCTCATCTGCGACAAAGTCAGCAATAACATCGGCTTTGTCACCAGTGCATGCCGACTGAGCATTAAAAAGGCATAGTTTCAGCCTATCACAGTCATATGGTGGCGGCTGAGGTGGCGACGAAGGCGGCACCAACGGGACAGAAGGCGAGAGCGGCACCGGCGGGACAGAAGGCGAAGGCGGCACCATCAGGACAGAAGGCGAAGGCGAAGACGGCAGAGGAGGAGACAAAGCTTGCAGCAGCGAGGTCAAGGGCAGGGGCAGTGGAGGAGAAGAAGAAGCAGGAGACGAAAAGTGGCGTCGGGCAGGAGGCAGGTTGTGCCAAAGACGGTGGAGACGTCCACCACGACAGGATCGCGCAGTGCGGGGCTTGCTACACAGCCCCAATGTACGTATGCGCTGGTAGACGCCTCCACCGAGGTAGCATTTGCTGTGTTTAAAAAGTGTCAGTCCAATTTGTTTTATAAAAGACGGGTCCATAATTGCGAGCCAGGCAGGAGAGGAAGACACTTGCAGGTTGGTGTGTGGGTTGGTCAGTTCACAACACTAAAATCCAGAGGACGCAGAACACAAAGGTTTGGAAGCTGTAGCGTTGGGCGAACACAGTAGGCTAAGGTGTAAACACAATTCACAGATAAAATGTCCGACTTGAGCGGCTGAATTAAAATGATGAAAAGTAGGTATAAAAACTTTAAAATCGGATTATCTGGTAAAATATTCAAAATTTTAAAAAAATATTTACATCACCGTGTGT
>CM060308.1:103079816-103089816 GCA_030674185.1 Monoplex corrugatus | reverse complement strand
CATAATGTGTCTATCAGTCTGGGTCTCCTGTCTAATGGCTTACACAGATCACTGTAACCACTGGTGTGGACTTAGCAACATCCCTCTCTCAGCTGTCGGCTTGGGGGGAAATGGGAGATTCTATATGCACTTTACAGACAAAACAGGGACATTAACAACATTTTGCCCACGATACAGGGGCATTCACCAGACTGCGCCTACCCTTACACCATGCTATTTTAGTACGGGTAAACGTTTGGATTTGCAGCCATGAAGCCCATAAGACGGTAAAAGAGGGACACGTCTGAAGACAAAACTTTTAAAAGAAAATCTTTCTGACACTATTGCAAAGAAACAAGTGTTACCATAGACGTTTTCTTCACACCTGTTTTTCTGTTTCCAGTCATTTTGGTTCTACATTTAGTAAAGTTAGTTAAGTTTATTGTAGAGAAAAAAATATGACAATGTCAAGTCGCCATGAGCAAATTAACGTGAACAAACAACAACAACGTTATTTCAATCTTCATCACTGCACAAACAGATGTTATAAACTTAAGAAGAAAATTAATATTCTGTTACTGACCAGGAAACGCTGACCATTGCATTTTTCTAAATTTCTTAAACATACATAATGCAAAACACACACACACACACACACACACACACACACACACACACACACACACACACACACACACACACACACACACACACACATACACACACACACACACACACATACACACACACACACACACACACACACACACACACACACACACACACACACACACACACACACACACACATACACACAGTCTCCTGGAGCACAGAATTAGCACACGTGAAATGTGTTGTTTGCTAAGAGTTGCCAACAAAACCAAAGGCAATATGATGAGTTACCAGGATCGCATAAATGGTGGAAACATCACCATTATGTTTATCAGCAGACAGTCAAGTGGTTTGGTCTTCAGACCAGAATGCAACCTCACCATGTGACTACACAAATGTACATTACAAAAATATATGTTGATTTATAGCCAGAGGCAGACCAAGGAAGACCTCGATTGACGGCGTGAAAGAGACCTTGATGTCACACAGCATTTCTCCACTTCAGACCTTTCACCTCACTGCTAACCGTCAACTGTTTCTGCTTGCAACACCCTAGATGTCACTAGCAGACAAATAAAAGAAAAGGAAAGATATTTTAAAGAGAAGATTGAGCTAGAACAGCATACAAAGGTAAATTTTAAACAAATCATCATCATCGTCATCATCATGTGCCCTGCAGCATGGCGGTCATGATCATGGCCGTCCATATGAATCTATCTTTTGTCACTGCAGATATATCTCTCTGCCTTTCTGGTTCATCCATTCCGCAGATCCGTCCATTATTTTCTCCCTGTGTCTACCAAGTGCTCTTTTTTCCTCCAGCTTTCCTGTTATGACTAGATGCTTAAATTTCTCTTACCTCATAAAAATAAAGCCCTATAAATGTTGCTTGTCATGGCCAACCGAAAGAAAAGAAACAAACCAGCATCAAAACAAAAACATTGCCGTGGTAACGATATTCTCTGCCAGACAAATTCTACGTTCATTCGGAACTGACAAACGAATATCTCTGTTATTTTGTTATATGCTGGACATAAATCTGTACGTAATAGATATATGCTGTACATAAGTCTGTACATAATAGATATATACTGGGTATGATTCTGAACGTAAAAGATGGCAGCTTGTTAAATTGCTCAAAACGTGCAGTGGTCCACAATCATTTCCGCACGTACCCCTCCTACCGGTGCCTGGTGATTCCCTTGAGTCTGTAATAATTACAAATGCACATGCATAAGTGTTTGTGCGTGTGTGTCCGTGCGCGTGTCTGTGTGCGTGCGAATGTGTCTGTGTGCGTGCGAATGTGTCTGTGTGCGTGTGTGTGTGTGTGTGTTTGTGTGTGTGTGTGTGTGTGTGTGTGTGTGTGTGTGTGTGTGTGTGTGTGTGTGTGTGTGTGTGTGTGTGTGTGTATGTTTAAGACATGCATGCGTGTATGCGTGCTTGAGTGTGTGCATGTGCTCATATATTCAACCGGCGTGTGCAGGCGCGCGCACTGGGCGTGCACTTGTAAACAGTTAGCCACCAACTACCAGTTGTATGAAGGCCAGGAGGAGACAAACGATAGAGCAGAGAGTTTTCTCCCCTGGCTAATTGATCTGTGGGTGACACTGATTACTGACCCGTACCCTGGTATCCATCTCCCCACTGTGCTATCGATGACTGCACAGGTGTTATTGATTATCTTACAGTTGTATCGATACGTTCACTACAGTATTGATGGCTGTACGGTTGTGTGGTACTGATAACTGAACACTTGTTATTGATTATCTTACAGTTGTATCGATACGTTCACTACAGTATTGATGGCTGTACGGTTGTGCTGTATTGATGACTGCACAAGTGTTATTGATTATCTTAAATTTGTATCGATCAGTTCACAACAGTATTGATGGCTGTACGGTTGTGTGGTACTGATAACTGCAGAGTGTTATTGATTATCTCTCAGTTCTATAGATCAGTTCACAGCAGTATTGATGACTGTACGGTTGTGTTACATTAATAACTGCACACGTTATCGATTATCTCACAGTTCTCTCGATCGGTTCACAACAGTATTGATGACTGCACAGGTGTTATCGATTATCTTACAGTTGTATCGATCAGTTCACAACAGTATTGATGGCTGTACGGTTGTATTGTGTGGTATTGATAACTGCACACTTGTTATTGATTATCTTACTGTTCTATCGATCAGTTCACAAACAGTATTGATGACTACGGTTGTGTTATATTAATGACTGAACACTTGTTATCGATTATCTCACAGTTCGATCGATCAGTTCACAACAGTATTGATGGCTGTACGGTTGTGTGGTATTAATGACTGCACAGGTGTTATCGATTATCTCACAGTTCTATCGATCGGTTCACAACAGTATTGATGGCTGTACGGTTGTGTAATATAAATGACTGCACACTTGTTATCGATTATATCCCAGTTCTATCGATCAGTTCACAACAGTATTGATGGCTGTACGATTGGTTGTGTGGTACTGATAACTGCACACGTGTTATTGATTATCTTACATTTCTATCGATCGGTTCACAACAGTATTGATGGCTATACGGTTGTGTAATATTGATGACTGCACACTTGTTACCGATTATCTGAAAGTTCTATCGATCAGTTCACAACAGTATTGATGACGTCACAAACCATATGACAGACACTTGTGCAATCTCATATCCACTGTTCCTCCCACAGAGTTCCCTCTGTCTGTCCTGTACATAGAGTTTTGAACACACACACACACACATACACAAAATATACACACATATACACATACACACACACACACACACACACACACATAAACACAACATACACACATATATACACACACACACACACACAAACACACACACACACACATACACACAAACACACACACACACATACACACACACACACACACACACATACACACACACAAACACACACACTCACACACACACACACAAACACACACACACTCCCTGACTCTATGCAAAACCTCATACGTTGGCAAGGTCCTGGATTGAAGATGGGAAAGGAGGAGGGATGGAAGGGGGACCTTTGAAGCACTAAACTAACACCACCAGAATGATGAAAGCATTACAGTTGGCAGCAAACAGGTCAACGTTGAATGTTGCAGGCTGGGACTGAACTCAAGATATTAAAAAACTCTTTTCTGACAGAAAGAAAGCAGGAGGGAAGGAATGAACAAAAGGCAGAAAGAATCAACGATAAAAGAAACTGAACGTTATCTGAGAAAAGAAATGAAAAATAAAATAATGAAGAAAATAATTAAAGAAGACACGAATGATAAATACCTGAATGAAGACAGAAAGAAAAAGAAACAAGAGTAAAGAGTTAAAACGAAGCGGGAAAAAAACGAAGAAATTAATACACGAAAGAAGAAAAGGCAAAAAGAAATACAGGAAGGCAGAAAGAAAGACAGAAAGAAAGGCAGAAAGAAAGAAAGGCAGAAAGAAAGAAAGAAAGGCAGAAAGAAAGACAGGAAGGCAGAAAGAAAGGAATAAAGAAAGGCAGAAAGAAAGACAGAAAGGCAGAAAGAAAGACAGGAAAGAAAGCGAAAGAGAAGAAAGAGAAGGCAGAAAGAAAGACAGGAAAGGAAGAAAGAAAGAAAAGAAAGGAAGAAGAAGAGAGAAGAAAAAGGAGAAGAAGAAGGCAAAAGAGAAGAGAAGGAAGAAAGAAAGAAGAAAGAAAAGAAGAAGAAGAAAGAAGAAAGAAGAGAAGAGAAAGAAGAAGAGAAAAAAGAAAAGAAAGAAGAGAAAAGAAGAAGAAAGAAGAAAGAAGGAAAGAAAGAGAGAAAGAAGAAGAAGAAGAAAGGAAAAAAAGAGAAGGAAGAGAAGAAAGAGAAGAGAGAAGAAGCAAAAGAAGAGAAAGAAAAGAAGAAAGAAAGAAAGAAGGAAAGAAAGAAAAAAGAAAGAAAGCAAGAAAAAGAAAAGAAAAAAAGAGAAAAAGAAGAGGAAAGAAGAAAAGAAAGAAGAAAGAAAAAAGAAAGAGAAAGAGAAAAGAAAAAAGAGAGACAAAAAAGAAAAAAGGAAGAAAAAGAAAAGAAGGAAAGAAGGAAAAAGAAAGAAAAGAAAGAAAAAGAGAAAGAAAAGAAGAAAGAGAAAGAGAAAGAAAGAAAAGAAAAGAAGAGAGAAGAAAAGAAGAAAGAAGAAAGAAAGAAAAAGAAGAAGAAAGAAGAAGAAGAAAAAAGAAGAAAAAGAAAGAAAAGAAAGAAGAAGAAGAAAGAAAGCGAAAGAAAAAGGAAAAGAAGAGAAAGAAGAAAGAAAAAAGCAAGAAGAAAAGAAGAAAAGAAGAGAAGAAGAAGAAACAGAGAAGAAAAAGAAGAAGAAAGAGAAAGAAAAGAAAAGCAAAGAAAGAAGAAGAAGAAGAAAGAGAAGAAAAGAAGAAGAAAAGAAGAAGAAAAGGAAAAGAAAAGAAGGAGAAGAGAAAAAGAAACAAGAGGAAAGAAGAAGAAGAAGAGAAGAAAGAACAGAAAGAAAGAAGAAGCAGAAAAGAAAGAGAGAAGAAAGAAGACAGAAAGAAGATAAGAAGAAAAGAAGAAAAGAGGAAAAAAAGAGAAGAAGAAAAAAGAAAGAAAGAGAAGAAAGAAGAAGAGAAAGAGAAGAAAGAAAGAAAGAAAGGAAACAGAAAGAAGAGAAAGGAAGGAGAAAAGAAAAGAACAAAGAGAAGAAAAAGGAAGAAGAAGAAGAAAGAAAGAAAGAGAAAGAAAAAGAAGAAAAAGAAAAAAGAAAAGAAAAGAAAAAAAAGAAGAGAAAGAAGAAGAAGAAAAAAGAAAGAAGAAAGAGGGAAAGAGAAAAGAAAAAGAAGAGAAAAAGAGAAAAGAAGAGAAAAGAAGAAGAAGAAAAAGAAGAAAAGAAGAAGAAAGAAGAAAGAAAAGGAGAAGAAAGAAAGAAGAAAGAAGGAAACAAGAAAGAAAAGAAGAAGGAAAAGAAAGAAGAGAAAAAAGAAAAGAAGAAAAAGAAGAAAAGAAGAGAAGAAGAGGGGGGGGGGGGGGGGGGGGGGGGGGGGGGGGGGGGAAAAAAAAAAAAAAAAAAAAAAAAAAAAAAAAAAAAAAAAAAAAAAAAAAAAAAAAAAAAAAAAAAAAAAAGAAAGAATAAAGAGAAAGAAAAAAGAAAGAAGAAGAAGAAAAGAGAAAGGAAGAAAAGAAAAGAGAAAGAAGAAGAAAAGAAGAAGAAGAAAAAAAGAAGAAAAGAAGAGAAGAGAAAGAAAAAGAAGAAGAAAAGAAAAGAAAGAAAAGAAGAAGAGAAAGAGAAAGAAAGAAAAAGAGGAAAAGAAAGAAGAAAAGAAAGGAAGAAGAAGAAAAGAAGAAAAGAGAAATAAAAGAAAAAAAAGAAAAGAAAGAAGAAGAAAAGAAGAAAAGGAAGAAAGAAAGAAAGAAAAGAAGAGAAGAAAGAAGAAGAAAACAGAAAGAAGAGAAAGAGGAGAAGGAAAAAAAGAGAAGAAAGAAGAAGAGAGGAAAAGAAAGAAGAAAGAAGAAGAAAAGAAGAAAAAGAAGAAGAGAAAAGAGAAGAGAGAAGAAAAGAGAAAGAAAGAAAGAAAGAAGAAGAAAGAAAGAAAAGAAGAGAAGGAAGAAAAAGAGAAAAAGAAGAGAAGAAAGAAAGAAAAGAAGAAGACAAGAAAAGAAAGAAGAAAGAAAGAAAAGAAGAAGAAGAGAAAGAAAAGAAGAAGAGAAGAAAGAAGAAGAAGAAAAGAAAGGAGAAGGAAGAGAAAGAAAAGAGAAGAAGAAAGAAGAAAGAAGAAAAGAAGAAGAAAAGGAGAAAAGAGAAGAAAAGAAGAAGAAAGAGAAGAAAGGAAGAAGAAGAGAAAGAAAGAAGAAGAAGAGAAGAGAAAGAAAAGAAAGAAGAAGAAAAGAAGAAGGAAAAAAGAAAGAGAAGAGAGAAGGAGAAGAAAGAGAAGAAAAAGAAAGAAGAAAGGAAGAAGAAAGAAGAAAAGAAGAAGAAAAGAAAGCAAAAAGAAAGACAGGAAGACAGAAAGAAAGACAGGAAGACAGAAAGAAAGACAGGAAGGCAAAAAGAAAGACAGGAAGACAGAAAGAAAGACAGGAAGACAGAAAGAAAGACAGGAAGGCAAAAAGAAAGAAAGATAGAAAGACAAAAAGAAAGGCAGAAAGAAAGAAAGTCAGATAGAAAGAAAGAAAGAAAGAAAGTCAGAAAGAAAGACAGGAAGGCAGATAGAAAGAAAGAAAGAAAGGCAGAAAGAAAGACAGGAAGGCAGATAGAAAGAAAGAAAGAAAGTCAGAAAGAAAGACAGGAAGGCAGATAGAAAGAAAGAAAGGAAGGCAGAAAGAAAGACAGGAAGGCAAAAAGAAAGAAAGATAGAAAGACAAAAAGAAAGGCAGAAAGAAAGAAAGTCAGATAGAAAGAAAGAAAGAAAGAAAGGCAGAAAGAAAGACAGGGAGGCAGAAAGAAAGAAATAAAGAAAGAAAGGCAGATAGAAAGAAAGAAAGAAAGGCAGCAAGAAAGACAGGGAGGCAGAAAGAAAGAAATAAAGAAAGAAAGTCAGATAGAAAGAAAGAAAGAAAGAAAGGCAGAAAGAAAGGCAGAAAGAAAGAAAGTCAGATAGAAAGAAAGAAAGAAAGAAAGGCAGAAAGAAAGACAGGGAGGCAGAAAGAAAGAAAGAAAGAAAGAAAGGCAGATAGAAAGAAAGAAAGAAAGGCAGAAAGAAAGACAGGGAGGCAGAAAGAAAGAAAGAAAGAAAGAAAGGCAGATAGAAAGAAAGAAAGAAAGGCAGAAAGAAAGACAGGCAGAAAGAAAGAAAGAAGAGACAGAAAGAGAATCAAAGGAAAGAAAACATCTTCACTCTAACCTGAAAAAACAATGTTTGCCGACAGTTACAGCCAGTTGAATGGGTTCTTGTTTCCATGGCGCTGAGTCATCCATACTTTTTAAATTCAAGCAGACGACATTTCCCGTTAAGTTGGATGAATGGTCTGAATCACGTGAACATCTCTTTATATATGTAGTACGTAAAGACTTCCACGTCACTTTGACTTTGGGCGCTAAGGTAATCGTTTGGAGATCGGTTGTCTGTTTATCATGTTTGTATGGTCTGTAAATTCCTTCAGCAGGTGATAAAGGCAGAAAGGAAGCTATTCTCATTGGCACCCGTCAGAAACTTTCCCAGCTGCCTCCTCTTTCTCTCCCATTATGTAACACATCAGTCCCAATTTCTGATTCAGCTAAAAACCTTGGTGTCTGCATTGACTCTACCCTGTCCATGAACAACTTTGTTTCTCAAACTGCCAGATCTTGCTACTATCATCTCCATCGTATAAGCCTGATCAGGAAGTATCTCTCTGTCGAAACAACTGCAAAACTCGTTTCTCTCCTTCATAATGTCTCGCATTGACTATTGCAATTCACTCCTGTCTGGTCTTCCTGCCTCCACCATTCACATCCTACAGCGCATTCAAAACAATGCTGTACGCCTTGTACTCAAAAAGAAAAAAGCTGACCACATATCTCCTCTCCTGGCACAACTTCACTGGCTCCCTGTATCAAAGCGCATACAGTACAAACTAGACACCATGTGCTACAAAAGCCTCAATAACGCAGCCCCCGATTACCTGTCAAGCCTACTTCAGATCTATGTTCCCTCACGTACCCTCCGCTCTGCCTCCGATCCTCTGACTTTTCGCTTTCCACGCACTAAGCTCAATACCTATGGTCCACGAGCCTTCTCTGTTTCTGGTCCACTCTCCTGGAACAAACTTCCTCTCTCAGTCCGTCAGCAACCTACTTTTGTCTCCTTCAAGTCCGCTCTCAAAACTCACCTTTTCTCCTCTGCATAAAATCCTAACCTCACTCAACCCCCCTCTGCAGCCTGTCTCCGCTCGGAGGGGAATCACTTTGTTTTAATATATAATTGTATATGATGTGCTCTCTGTGGTTTTCCATTGGTTTTATTCTTGCTTTTATTCTTTTCTCCCCATTTGTGGCCATGCATGTGTGTGTGTGTGTGTGTGTGTGTGTGTGTGTGTGTGTGTGTGTGTGTGTGTGTGTGTGTGTGTGCGTGCGTGCGTGCGTGTGTGCGTGTGTGTCTTTTCGGCGCTTGGATTTGATTTTGTCGAGATTTGCGCTATATAAATATTGTAATTATTATGTATGCATGTGCGTACGTATGTATGTATGTATGTATGTATGTATACGCTTAGATTTATGTATGTATGTATGTATGCATGTATACGCTCAGCTTAGATTTATGTAGTAAGTATGTAAGCATGTATGTATGCATGTATACGCTCATATGTATGTAGGTATGTATGCATGTATACGCTCAGCGCTTAGATTTGATTTTGTCAAGATTTTGCGCTATATAAATAAAATATATTATTATTATTATTATAAAGGACCAGTATGCCTACTATCCCACATGAAGACCCACACCAGGTGATAAAGGACCAATATGCCTACTATCCCACATGAAGACCCACACCAGCTGATAAAGGACCAGTATGCCTACTATCCCACATGAAGACCCACACTAGATGATAAAGGACCAGTATGCCTACTATCCCACATGAAGACCCACACTAGATGATAAAGGACCAGTATGCCTACTATCCCACATGAAGACCCACACCAGGTGATAAAGGACCAATATGCCTACTATCCACAATAAAGACCCACACTAGATGATAAAGGACCAATATGCCTACTATCCCACATGAAGACCCACACTAGATGATAAAGGACCAATATGCCTACTATCCCACATGAAGACCCACACTAGATGATAAAGGACCAATATGCCTATTATCCCACATGAAGACCCACACTAGATGATAAAGGACCAATATGCCTACTATCCCACATAAAGACCGACACCAGGCGATAAAGGATCAGTATGCCTACTGAAGTCCACATAAAGACCCACACCAGGTGATAAAGGACCAATATGTCTACTATCCCACATAAAGACCCACACCAGGTGATAAATGACCAGTATGTCTACTATCCCACATGAAGACCCACATCAGGCGATAAAGGACCAGTATGTCTACTATCCCACATGAAGACCCACACCAGATGATAAAGGACCAGTATGTCTACTATCCCACATAAAGACCCACACCAGTGATAAAGGATCAGTATGCCTACTATCCCACATAAAGACCCACACCAGTGATAAAGGACCAGTATGTCTACTATCCCACATGAAGACCCACACCAGTGATAAAGGATCAGTATACCTACTATCCCACATAAAGACCCACACCAGATGATAAAGGACCAGTATGTCTACTATCCCACATGAAGACCCACACCAGTGATAAAGGACCAATATGCCTACTATCCCACATGAAGACCCACACCAAGCAATAAGGACCAGTATGCGTGCTATCATGCAAACCAACAGCAAATGGCACAACACTGAGACAGGTTCAGTTTA
>CM060308.1:103064816-103069816 GCA_030674185.1 Monoplex corrugatus | reverse complement strand
TGTGCCTGTGTCTGTCTGTCTATCTGTCTGTCTGTCTGTCTGTGTATAGTGTGTGGTGTGTGTGTGTGTGTGTGCTTGTATGTGTGCCTGTGTCTGTCTGTCTGTCAGTCTGTCAGTCTAATGTGTGTGAGTGTGGATCTATGTGTGTCTGGGTGTGTCTGGGGTGTGTGTGTGTGTGTGTATGTGTGTGTGGTCTGTGTGTGTTGGTCTGTGTGTGTTGTGTGTGTGTGTGTGTGTGTGTGTGTGTGGGGTGTGTGTTTTTGTTATGTGTCATTACTTATTTATCATTTGTTTGTTTTTCTCTGAGATGGACGGTAGACTGCAGGAGACATTGTGTTAATCATGTTGATAGGCAGCGGAGGCCATGTATATTATTGAATGGGGGGGGGGGGGCTTTTTGTGATGCAAGACTGTGGCTGGTTGTGTTTTCAAAAAAGTCCCTAAAGTCCCTTTATTATTAGTATCATCATTATTATTATCATTGTTATTATTGTTGTTGTTGTTGTTGTTGTTGTTATATTATTATTATTATTATTTTATTATTATTGTTGTTGTTATTATTATTGTTATTATTGTTATTATTGTCATTATACTATTATTATTTTTTATTATTATATTATTATTATATATATTATTATTATTATATTATTGTTATTATTATTATTATTATTGTTATTATTATTGTTGTTGTTGTTACATTATTATTATCATTATTGTTATTATTATTACTGTCAATATTAGTATTATTATTATCATCATCCTCATCATCATCATTGTTGTTGTTGTTGTTGTTTAAGATGAGGTACACTGATACACATGTCATTACAATGTAGACAATATTGTTGCAATGACCGGCTGATATAAACATTGGTATAAGATACAAAACCCATAGTGAAGGTAAGACCTCAGGACCTGGCCAGCTGATGGGGTAATGCGCAGGCTTAAGGCTTGTACCATGATCATTTTGAAACTTCTCCATCACATGGCACCCAGCATGTTGCGCACTGGCTTCCAGATATTTTGCCCCCCACATGGGGTAATGTGCAGGCTTAAGGCTTGTGCCATGATCATTTTGAAACTTTCCATCACATGGCACCTGGCCAGTTCATGGGGTAATGTGCAGGCTTAAGGCTTGTGCCATGATCATTTTGAAACTTCTCCATCACATGGCACCTGGCCAGTTCATGGGGTAATGTGCAGGCTTAAGGCTTGTGCCATGATTATTTTGAAACTTCTCCATCACATGGCACCTGGCCAGTTCATGGGGTAATGTGCAGGCTTAAGGCTTGTACCACGATCATTTTGAAACTTCTCCATCACATGGCACCTGGCCAGTGATGGGGTAATGTGCAGGCTTAAGGCTTGTGCCACGATCATTTTGAAACTTCTCCATCACGTGGCACCAGTGGCGTCAGTGCATATGGAATTCATTCCGAGAGGGGAGACGTCATCTTGAGAAATTGACACTGAAACTAAATTCGATTAAGCTTCTGTGTCAACTGTATATCTTTATTGTCACTTCTCGTTCCTGGGCTTGTTGCACACAACATGGTTTCCATTGGTCACCGTCATGTGGACATCACTTCATCCAAAATATGTCAAACAAAGGGAAGTGACAGTGTCTCAAGACAGCATCTCCGCACATGTATGTGACCTCCCACCACGAAATCAGTCTTAACTAGCATTTTGGGCATTTTGAGATATACATATCACTGGAAAGTGTACATTCTGCTGATTATTTTGGTACTTGAATAAAGCTTGTACTCAAAAAACAATGTAGAAGTTATGTATGTTTAAAGTCATTAAGTTGTATGACGGCCATTTTGAGAAAAAGGCCTCTAAAGTTTTTTGTGTGCTCTCCTACACATTTTTCTTAAATTTCTTTATTTGGTGACTTTGACCCAGTTTGTTTCTAATTTTCGCTGTCATTATTGAAAAGTGCACCAAAGAGCTTTCCGTCAGTATATTACATAGGCGGTACTGTACAGGTTACGGTTCATAATAAGAGACAAAAATAGGTACTTTTGGTAGAAAATTGCCTTCTTTCTGCTGCGATTAGTGCATTAAAATGCCATTTTAAATTGATTGATAATATTTTTGAAGAAAAACATTTCTGTGGGGGATAGATTATAGTCTACAGAAATCAATTTTGAGAAAAAGGTCAAAACATCCCAGATAGACCCTCAGTCACCTTTTCAGCTCCTAGTGCTGTTCGACTGACTGCGAGTTAAGACTGAATTCGTAGTGGGAGGTCACATATACTGACGACACATATGCCATGTGATGGACATGACCAATTTGTCTTCTTGCTTTTCTGAAGTCTTGGTAAAAGGAAAACAATTGGGTGGCGCTGCACTGCAGCGAAAAACGCGCTCTCAAAGCCGAGAGAGCAGCCTGTGTTTCACGTGGTAAATCCTTTGTGACCAAAGAAATAAATATGAATATAAATATGAATGAACATGATCCAAAACGATAGTGGCACAATCCCTACACATGCACATAAGCCCTTCACGCTGGTAAGGGCTTGAGTTTTTACCTAGTCATCATCATCATGTGTCCTGCCGCATGGCGTTGGCGATCATGGCCCTCCATACGAATCTATCACTTGACGCTGCAAGTACATCTCCCCTCCTCTCTGTCCTCAGCCACTCTGCAAGTCCATCGAATGTTTTCTCACTGGGTCTATCTGGTGTTCTCTTTCCCTCCAGCTTTCCTGTTGTGACTACGTGCTCTAATTTCTCTTGCCTCATAAAATGCCACTTAAATGTTGATTGTCTTTTCTTAATGTTTATCATTAATGCTCTTCTTGTGTCTGCCTCCTTTAAGACTATCATCTTTGTTTTCTTTGCTGTCCATGGAACTTTCAACAATCTTCTAAGACACTATATTTCAGTTGCCTCAATTTTGTTTTGACTTTTCGTGTTGTCTGTCCATGCCTCACAACCGTATGACAGTATCGGGTCTATACAATATTCAAGAACTCTCTTCCTGCTGGTAATTGATAGGCATTTGTTGGTAAGAATGCTTTTCAACTTCTTGAATGCTGTTTGGGCTTGGCCGATTCTGCTGGCTATTTCTAATGAGTATCTGCCATATGTGAGATGATCGTTTCCAGATATTTAAACTTATCAGCCAGTCTCAGATCTACCTAGTGTATGAGTAATATTTCAGGTGTGCCAGATTGCGGTAAATGGACAAAAAAGGTAGCCATCTTTCGTAACTATACCAGCTAAAAGAGCAACATTCTTGTGTCTACATACACAAATCTACCGCATCGGTTAAGCTCACAGCTGGGCAACACTAATGTAATGCCAAGTCTGACTTCCATTATCAGGTAAGTTCATGGCGGGGTTAAATCAATATAAACACCAAGTCTGTCTTCCTATAATCCCTTTTAACCCTTTAATACCTTAACCCTGTCCACCAGCATCCAGCATTGTCAACCATGCTAGCAAAGCAAAAACTTAACCCTCTGACTCCGTCAGCCTTCCTGCAGGATGCTGGTGGATAGGATCATCATCATCATCATCATCATCAGGTGCCCTGCCGCATGGCGTTGGCTATCATGGACTTCCAATCATCTCTATCTCAAGTTGCCCCCAGCATCTCCCCCACCCTCTTCATCCCCAGCCACTCTGCAAGTCCGTCCAGCAATCTCTCCCTGGGTCTACCCGGTGCACTCTTTCCCTCCACCTTCCCCGTTGTGACCAGGTGCTCCAAATCCCCCTTCCTCATAAAATGGCCTATAAATGTTGCTTGTCTTTTCCTAATCTTCCTTATGATTAATCTACTTGTGTCAGCCTCCATCAAGACTGTCTCGTTTGTATTCTTTGCTGTCCATGGTTGATAGGGTGAAGGAGTCAAAGGGTTACGTTTTTGCAGTTGGTGAATAGGGTGCGAGAGTCAAAGGGTTAAAATGACGTCCTGTTGTTCACACAAGCCAGGGTTCAATCGGTCATGGTAACACGGCCATCACTCCATCCACAGCACAATTCTTACAGGTAAGGGTTAACGATGGCCATTACTCCATCCACAGCACAATTCTTACAGGTAAGGGTTAACGATGGCCATTACTCCATCCACAGCACAATTCTTACAGGTAAGGTTAACGATGGCCATTACTCCATCACAGCACAATTCTTACAGGTAAGGGTTGACGATGGCCATTACTCCATCCACAGCACAATTCTTACAGGTAAAGGTTGACGATGGCCAGGTGTAACAGGAGATTGATGTAGGAGAAGTCCTTGATGTAGGAGATGTCAGGTTAAGTGACGAACTGTGGGAAGACAGGCAGGTGAACACCTAGTGTGTCCAGACTGTCGTCTGCTTCATTAGCCGCTGACGACAGAAACAAACAGGGAGCTTACAGGACCCAATCCTAGGCTAACATCAGGAACGTTTGGTTCGTACAATTGACACTGTGGGGGTGGGAGTGGGTGAGTGCGGGGTGGGTGGGTGGATGGTGTGTGTGTGCGTGTGTGTGTGGTGTGTGCGTGTATGTGTGGGTGTGTGTGTGTGTGTGTGTGTGTGTGTGTGGTGTGTGTGTGTTGTGTGTGTGCGTCCGTGTGTGTGTGTGTGCGTGTGTATGTGTGTGTGTGTGTGCGTACATGTTTGTGTGTGTGTGCGTGTGGAGGGGTGTATGTAGGTGGATAGGTGTGTGTGTGTGTGTGGTGTGCGTGTGTGTAAGGGTGGGTGGGTGGGTGTGGGTGTGTGTGTGGTGGTGTGCGGTGTGTGTGTCTTTGTGTGTGTGTGTGTGCGTTGTGTGTGTGCGTGTGTGTGTGTGTGCGCGCGTGTGTGTGTGTGTGCGTGTGTGTGTGTGTGCGTACATGTTTGTGTTGGTGTATGTGCATGTGTGTGTGTATGCGTGTGTCTGTGTGTCTGTGTGTGGTGTGTGTGTGCTGTTGTGTGTGTTGTGTGTCTGTTGGTGTGTGTGTGTGTGTGTGTGTGTGGTGTGTGTGTGGTGGTGACTCTGTGTGTGTGTGTGCGTGAGTGTGTGT
>CM060308.1:103057316-103059816 GCA_030674185.1 Monoplex corrugatus | reverse complement strand
ATTGAAATATTGTCTGTAGAGGTCAGTTTTTGATGTGGGATTTGAATGATAAAACAGAAGTAAATAATAATTGATTTGGATCGGAATTTCAGAGCTGGGGGCATAAATATTAAGAAACGAAGCCATGAAATTTCCGCTTTTAAACGGTTTTGCTAAAGAAATTGCAGTCAGAGGAAAAATAGAAAAAGAGAGAGAGTGGGTTGTGTGTGTGTGTGTGTGTGTGTGTGT
Source organism: Monoplex corrugatus (assembly GCA_030674185.1). NCBI lineage: Eukaryota > Metazoa > Mollusca > Gastropoda > Littorinimorpha > Ranellidae > Monoplex > Monoplex corrugatus. The sequence continues at coordinate 103,059,588 of CM060308.1, read as the reverse complement.
GTGTGTGTGTGTGTGTGTGTGTGTGTGTGTGTGTGTAGTGTACAGTACAGTAACCAGATCACAGAGATAAACAGGAGCAGTGCCAAGACAGTACTGTAGCAGATGCAGGCTATCTTGTACTTCATTCCTTTAGAAACAGGGAGCCAGTGTGGTTTCATCAATAAAAGTGTACTGGACGACGATGCTGAGCTTTGAAAATAAGACCTTGCCAATGCATAGGGTTTCGCAAGTCTTGAAGAATTGCGTAACACCGATGGTCTAGTGGTAGAATTCTTCCTGCCACGCGGGTGACCTGGGTAGATTCCCGGTCGATGCACGTATTTATTGTTGTGATTCAGACCTTTAATTATTCATATATTTACTTTACATATATGTTCCTTTTTTGAAGGTAAGATAAGCCACATGTCATTTACTTGTAACCTAGATTATTCCGGTGGCAAGCTGATAAAATACCTGTATAAAATATAGACTAGGTGAAACATAGTCTAGGTAGGGCCTCAGGACCTGGCCAGCTCATGGGTTTATGTGCAGGCTTTAGGCTTGTGCCACGGTCACCACACACGTCGCACCTGTGACGTTAGTGCGTATTGAATTCGATCTGAGCGCAGAGACGTCATCTTGAGAAACTGAAGCTGAAACAGAAGAATCAGCCAGATCACTGCTGGCAAGATATGGACGGAGATCTTACCTTAACTTGTCCAAGAGTGATGAATACCTCTGGGGGGGAAAAAAGCTACAAAGTCTGTATGCACTGACGATAAGTATACCCTAAAAAGTAAGAGCATTCGTATGGCTAGACCGTTTTATTTTTCCTCCGACAAAATGGTTTCGTGAGATGCCAAAACCAATTTGAGTACTTCCTCTATTGCCGCCCTCTCCTCTCCCCCCTTCCCCCTCCCCCGTCATTTCTACTTCCGTTGTGTCCAGTTAAATTGTGTGTGCTGGTCTGTTCAGTGTAGTGATTTGGTTCCGTCATTGTCTTCCCTTCTGTATATTTCTGATTGGGACCCCGTGTTGTATTGTATTGTATTATATTGTATTGTATTGTGTTGTGTTGTGTTGTGTTGTGTTGTGTTGTGTTGTGTTGTGTTGTATGTATTGTATTGTATTGTATTGTATTGTGTTGTATTGTATTGTATTGTATGGTATTGTATTGTATTGTGTTGTATTGTATTGTATTGTGTTGTGTTGTATTGTGTTGTATTGTGTTGTGTTGTATTGTATTGTATTGTATTGTATTGTATTATTGTATTGTATGGTATTGTGTTGTATTGTATTGTGTTGTATTGTGTTGTATTGTATTGTATTGTATTGTATGGTATTGTGTTGTATTGTGTTGTGTTGTGTTGTATTGTATTATGTTGTATTGTGTTGTATCTATTGTATTGTATTGTATTGTATTGTATTGTGTTGTATCTATTGTATTGTATTGTATGGTATTGTGTTGTGTTGTATTGTATTGTATGGTATGGTATGGTATTGTATGGTATTGTGTTGTATTGTATTGTGTTGTGTTGTATTGTATTGTGTTGTATTGTATTGTATGGTATTGTGTTGTATTGTATTGTATTGTGTTGTGTTGTATTGTATTGTGTTGTATGGTATTGTATGGTATTGTGTTGTGTTGTATTGTGTTATATTGTATTGTATTGTATTGTGTTGTGTTGTGTTGTGTTGTGTTGTGTTGTGTTGTATTGTATTGTATTGTATTGTATTGTGTTGTGTTGTGTTGTGTTGTGTTGTGTTGTGTTGTGTTGTATTGTGTTGTGTTGTGTTGTGTTGTGTTGTGTTGTGTTGTTGTTGTGTGTGTGTTGTGTTGTGTTGTATTGTATGTGTTGTATTGTGTTGTATTGTATTGTATTGTATTGTGTTGTGTTGTGTTGTATTGTGTTGTGTTGTGTTGTATTGTGTTGTGTTGTGTTGTTGTTTGTATGTATTGTATTGTATGGTATTGTGTTGTATTGTGTTGTGTTGTATTGTATTGTATTGTGTTCTATTGTGTTGTGTTGTATGTATTGTATTGTATGGTATTGTGTTGTGTTGTGTTGTGTTGTATGTATTGTATTGTATTGTATTGTATGGTATTGTGTTGTTTGTGTTGTATGTATTGTATTGTATGGTATTGTGTTGTGTTGTGTTGTATTGTATTGTATGGTACTGTATGGTGTTGTGTTGTATTGTATTGTATGGTATTGTGTTGTGTTGTGTTCTGTTGTAATGTATTGTATGGTATTGTATGGTATTGTGTTGTTTTGTATTGTATTGTATGGTA
>CM060308.1:103047316-103049816 GCA_030674185.1 Monoplex corrugatus | reverse complement strand
TCCTCTCTGTTCTCTCTCTCCTCCCTCTGTCCTCCCTCTCTCTCTCTCTCCTCTCCTCTGTCTCTCTCTCATCTCTTCTCCTCCTCTGCTCTCCTCTCTCCCTCCTTCTCTTCCTCCTCTCTCTCCTCTCTCCATCTCTCTCTCTCCTCCTCTCTCCTCTCTCTCTCCCCTCCTGCCTCCTCTTCCCCTCCCTCTCCTCGTCTCCCTCCTTTCTCCTCTCTCTCTCTCCTTCCTCTCCTCTCTCCTCCTCTGTCTCTCCTCTCCCTCTTCCTCTCTCTCTCTCTCTGTCTCTCTCTCTCTCTCTCTCTGTCTCTCTCTCTCTCTCTGCTCTCTCTCTTCTCTCTTCTCTCTCTCTCTCTCTCGTCTCTCTCTCTCTCCTCTCTCTCTCTCTGTCTCTCTCTCTCTCTCTCTGTCCTCTCTCTTCTCTCTCTCTCTCTCTCTTCTCTCTCTCTCTCTCTCTCTCTCTCTCTCTCTTCTCTCTCTTCTCTCTCTCTCTCTCTCTCTCTCTGTCTCTCTCCTCTGTCTCTCTCTTCTCTCTCTTCTCTTCTCCTCTCTCCTCTCTCTCTCTCTCTGTCCTCTCTCTCTTCTCTCTCTCTCTCTCGTCTCTCCTTTTGCTTCTCTCTCTTCTCTCTCTGTCTCTCTCTCTCTCTCTCTCTCTCTTCTCTCTGTCTCTCCTCTCTCTCTCTCTCTCTCTCTCTCTCTTCTTGATATCTGGCCCAAAAAAAGGATTCTTGTCAATCCGAAAATACCACATCTAAAGAACTTGATTTCTTTCAAACAGGATGTTGACAGACAGACAGACAGAAAGACGAAGACAGACAGACCACAGAGAGACAGAAGAAGACTGAGACAAGAAGAGCAGAGAGAAAGACGGAGAGCAAGAAGAACAGGAGAGGGCGAAGAGAGAGAGAGGAGAACAGAAGAAGAGAGAAGACGAGAAAGAAGAAAAAAAGAGAGAAAAGAGACAGAGAGAGAGAGAGACGAAAGACAAGAAAAGAGAGGAGAAAGAGAGAGAGAAGAAAGAGAGAGAGAGAGGAAGAGAAAGAGAGAGAGAGGAAAGTAGAGAGAGAGAGAGAGAACAGAGAAAAGAGAAAGAGAGAGAGACAGAGAGGGAAACAGAGAGAGAGAGAGAGAGAGAAAGAGAGAAAGAAGAAAGAGAGAGAGAAAGAGAGAAAGAGACAGAGAGTAAAAGAGAGAGAGAGAGAGAAAGGGAGAAAGAGAAAGAGAGAGACACAGAGAGAGACAGAGAGGGAGAGAGAGAGAGAGAGAGAGAGAGAAGAGGGAGAGAGAGAAAGACAGAGAGACAGAGAGGGAGAGAGAGAGAAAGAGAGAGAGAAAAAGAGGGAAAGAGAAAGAGAGAGAGAGAGGGAGAAAAAGAGAGAGAGAGAAAAGAGAGAAAGACAGAGAAAGAGAGAGAGAGAGAAAGAGAGAGAGAGATGTAAAAGGAAAGGTGGTACGTCATCACGTCCCTTTGTTTCTTGATCCTCCGGTCTGGTGGGTGTAGCGGTCTAGAACTCTCGCCATTGGGCCTGACTGCAGGAGTTTGATTCTTGCCGCCCACTGTGAACAGGTACCTGACCAGGGTCATGTGGGTTTTTTTGTGGGTTTTGTTGTTGGTGGTGGTGGTGGTGGTGGTGTTTTTTGTTGTTGTTGTTTGTTTGTTTGTTTGTTTGTTTGTTTGTTTTTTTGGAGGGGGTGGAGTAAAGTCATGATGAGCACTGCCATCATAATGTTGACCTAGTCACAAGTTGAATTTTCTACCACCTCATTTCCATATGACTTGAGGGTCATTAAATAACTTTGACCTCAGGTTTGGATACAGGTCTCTATCACCTCACTTCCCTATGACCTCAGGGTCATGGAACAACCTTTGACCTCAGGTTTGGATACAGGTCTCTATCACCTCACTTCCCTATGACCTCAGGGTCATGGAACAACCTTTGACTTCAGGTTTGGATACAGGTCTCTACCACCTCACTTCCCTGTGACCTCAGGGTCATGGAACAACCTTTGACCTCAAGTTTGGGTACATGTCTCTACCACCTCAATTCCCTATGACCTCAGGGTCATGGAACAACCTTTGACCTCAAGTTTGGTACAGGTCTCTACCACCTCACTTCCCTATGACCTCAGGGTCATGGAACAACCTTTGACCTCAGGTTTGGATACAGGTCTCTACCACCTCACTTCCCGATGACCTCAGGGTCATGGAACAACCTTTGACCTCAAGTTTGGGTACAGGTCTCTACCACCTCAATTCCCTATGACCTCAGGGTCATGGAACAACCTTTGACCTCAAGTTTGGGTACAGGTCTCTACCACCTCACTTCCCTATGACCTCAGGGTCATGGAACAACCTTTGACCTCAGGTTTGGATACAGGTCTCTAGCACCTCAATTCCCTATGACCTCAGGGTCATGGAATAACCTTTGACCTCAGGTTTCGATACAGGTCTCTACCTCCTCACTTCCCTATGACAAAAAGCGAGAAAAAAAATTGT
>CM060308.1:103017316-103037316 GCA_030674185.1 Monoplex corrugatus | reverse complement strand
AAAATAATGATAGTGAATAAATGAGAGTAATGAGAGAGAATGAATGAGAGAGAGAGTGATGAATGAGAGAAAGTGAATGAGAGAGAAATAATGAGAGGTGAATAAATGAGAGTAAATGAGAGAGAGTGAATGAGAGAGAGAGAGAATGAATGAGAGAGAGTGAGTAAATGGGAGAGAATGAATGAGAGAGAGCGAATGATGAGACAAAGGGATAAAATGACGGAGAGTGAATAAATGAGAAACAATGAATGAGAGAGAGAAAGAATGAATAAGTCAGAAAGAATGAATGAAAGAGAGTGAACGAGACAGGGAGAGAATAAATGAGAGAGTTAGAAATTTAGATGTCTTGTTTCTCTGTTATTTTTGTCTAAAGCCCAGCCGACTGCGCGGGGCCATATCAGGGCTATGACTGTTTCAAAACGTGCACGAAACTTAAACTGGAAAAAAAAGGAAAAGAAAATTAAGTACACATATCAATGCATAATCTAAGGAAATCCACCTGGCTCTGACCACTCGGTCCAATTTACCTCAAAGGGATTTAAAAAAACATGTCTGAATACAATTTTAAACATAAATAAAGATACGAAAACATATCTAAAAACGGGCATGAATTACCTAAAATTGCTTCCGCATATCTCATTTTCCTAGAGCCAAAAATGCACTTAATACATTTACCCAATTATCACTTCTTAAGAGAAAGTACGAAAGACTTTACAATACAATACAATATTTTATTTATATAGCGCAAAATCTTGATAAAATCAAATCTAAGCGCTAAAACACACACACGCACGCACGCACACCCCACGCACGCACGCACACACACACACGCACGCACGCACACACACACACACACCACACGCACACGCACACGCACACGGCTATATATGGGGAGAAAGAATAAAAGCAATGGAAAATTATAGAGAGCATATTATCGAACACATGTAGATAAATAGGCCAGCAGGGATAAAATGATAGGAACAAATGACAGAAAGCAAAGGAACAAGGCAGAAACAAAGAGAGTGACAGAAAAGAGGAAATTTCTCGCACTGAATTTCCAGTAAGTGGGGATACTTTTTATCCCACGGGGATATAAATTTATATTTGTATACTTTATTCATGTTAGGCTATAGCCCCATACAAAGAAAGCCCGAAACAAAACATACAGCAACTGTTACCATTACAGAGTACCTTCTTCATCACTATAACAATTTGAGAGTTCCATGGACAGCAAAGAAAACAAACGAGACAGTCTTGATGGAGGCAGACACAGGTAGATCATTCATAAGGAAGATTAGGAAAAGACAGGCAACATTTATAGGCCATTTTATGAGGAAAGGGGAATTGGAGCACCTGGTCACAACGGGAAAGCTGGAGGGAAAGAGAGCACCAGGTAGACCCAAGGAGAAAATGCTAGACGGACTTGCAGAGTGGCTGAAGACAAGGAGGGTGGAGGAGATGCTTGAGGCAACAAGAGATAGAGACAGATGGAAGCCCATGATCGCCAACGCCATGCGGCAAGGCACCTGATGATGATGATGATGATGATGATGATGATGATGATGATGATGATGATGATGATGAGATGATTGATGATGATGAATGATGATAACAATTCTAACAGATTACAGCTACAGTTCATCATCATCATGTGCCCTGCTGCATGGCGATGGCCATCATGGCCCTCCATATGTATCTATCACTTGTCGCCGCAGCTACAATCATTTCTCTGAATTTATAACTTCTGTAAAGTATACCGCCAGATTATGAGGGAAAGTTTGGTGGTGGTGGTGGTGGTGGGTGTTTGGTTGGTTGGTTAGGTTGTTGGTTGGTTTTGGTTGGTTGGTTGGTTGTTTGGTTGGTTGGTTGGTTGGTTGGTTGGTTGGTTGGTTGTTGCTGACTTGTTTGTTTGTTTGTTTGTTTGTTTGTTGTTGTTTGTTTGTTTGTTTTTGGGAGAAGTTGGGGAAGGGGTGTGGGTCTTTGTTTCTTTCTTTCTTTGTTTTGTGGCGGTCAATCTTTTTACCCATCCATTGAATAGTCTAGGTAGGGCCTCAGAAGCATAGCCAGCTCATGGGTTTATGTGCAGGCTTAAGGCTTGTGCCATGATCACCATACAGTGGCACCTGTGACATTAGTGCATATGGAATTCATTCCGAGAGCGGAGACGCCATCTTGAGAAACTAAAACTGAAACTGCTGTTTACAAACAAAATCGGGGAAAAAATGGAAGTAAACATAGTTGTCAATGATGTTTTGTTGGGATAAATCTTGTATGAAGATTATTCAATACAGGACGATTCTTAACTCATTATACTTTATTGTCGTGAGGAGAGAGAGGAGAAGACAGACAGAAGACAGACAGACAGAACAGAAACAAGAGACAGAGAGACAGAGACACAGAGAGAGAGAGATGAGAGAGAGACAGACAGACAGAGAGACAGAGAGAGACAGAGACACAGACAGAGACACAGAGAGAGACAGAGACACAGAGACAGAGAGACAGAGAGAGACAGAGAGTGCAGAGAGAGAGAAGAGAGAGAAGAGAGACGAGAGATGGAGAGAGAGAGGGGAGAGAGAGAGACAGAGAGAGAACAGCACACACACACAGGAGAGAGAGGGAGCATCCTGTGACAAAGATAACGACAGATTAAACAATGAAGGAAGAAGAAGAAAAGAAAACTGAAAATTTTGACGGTATGAATAAAATCCAATCGCAACTCTGTTCATTCAAACATACACACGCAATGACAAAAAAACAATCATTTTAGGATACAACAGTACATGCACCAATATTGGGAGAGGGAGGACAGCAGAAGACCGAGAATATCAAATTGTGTTGTTGGTAAAAATGTGACAGGTTTCAGGAAGTGCTGTTGGCTTGTTTACAAGTTTGTTTACAAGTTCCTGGTGGCGCCGTCCATGTTTTTTGTCCCTCTGTCGTTTCTTGTTTCAGACTTTTAGGCCAGGAAAAAGTACTCTCGATAAGTCTTCTGCAAAGTTTGTTTACAAGTTCTGGCACAAATTAATTAATTTTTTTTTTTCATCTTTCTTCCTATCTTTTTTCCGATCTGTCTTTATCCTCTGGCTATTGTCTGTCTGTCTGTCTGTCTGTCTGTCTAGCCTGCCTGTCTGTTTGTCTGTCTGTCTGTCTGCCTGTCTGTCTGTCTGCCTGCCTGCCTGTCCGTCTGTCTGTCTGTCTCCTGTCTGTCTGCCTGTCTGTCTGTCTGTCTGTCTGTCTGCTGTCTGCCTGTCTGTCCTTTCGTCCTTTTGTTTCTCTGTTTGCCTGTTTGTCTGTCTGTCTGTCTGTCTGCTAGTCTGTCTGTCTGTCTGTATCTGTTCATTCTTCATTGATTGTCTTTCTTTCTTTCTTAGCTCTATATTTGATGTGTTTCTTTATTCGTTTTCTATTTATTCTCTTTCTTTTTTCTTTATTCTCTAATTGTTTCTCTTCTCTTTTTTTTATTCTTTATTTGTTGACTTTCAGTCTTTCATTAGTCGATATTTATTGTATTTCTTTTTTCTTTCGTTTTATGTCTTTCTGTTGTTGTTGTTTTTTCTTTTTTTTCTTTTTATCATTATTCTGTATTATGTCGTTGTTATTGTTCTCTTTTTCTTTTTTATTTGTTTACATATTTATTTCTTCTCTATTTACTGATTTTTCTTCTCTGTTTATTGCCTTTCTTCTATATTTATGGTCTTCCTTCTTTATTTTCTATCCATTGTCTTTCTCCTCTATATATTGTCTATCTCTATTTATTATCTGTCTGTCTATCTTCTCTGTTTAATGTCTGTCTTTCTGTCTTTTCACTATTTGTTGTCTGTCTTTCTGTCTTCTTTGTGTGTTTTCTGTCTTTGTTTTTTCTTTGTATTATGTCTTTCTGTCTTCTCTGTCTATTGCCTTTCGTTATTTCTTCTCTATTAATTGATTTCTTTCTTTCGTTTCTGTTTATTGATTTCATTATTTCTTTTCCATTCACTGTTTTTTTTTCTTTATTCGCTCTGTTGTCTTTTTGTGGTCTGTTTTTTTTTTATTGATTGTCTTTTTCATTTATTTTCCTTTTTATTGCCTGCATCTTTTTTATTCTCTAGTTGATGATTTTCTTTTTCATTTTCTATTTATTGTCTGCATTCATTTTTTCTCAATTTTAATGTCTTTCTTTCCTTTTTTTTTTCTTTATTTTGCATATTTTGTCTTTCTGCCCTACTTTCTTTTATTCTCTGTTTATTGTGTATCGTTTTGTTATTTTCTGTTTATGTTTATGATTTTTTATTTATTCATTTATTCTGTTTTTGTTGTTTTGTTTCTTTATTTGTTCTCTGTTTACTGTCTTCTTTTATTTATTTATCGGTTATCTCTTTATTGTCCTTCTTTATTTATTCACCCATTTTCTACTTATTGTCTTTATTTATTTATTCATTTATTTGTTTATTATTTATTTATTTATTTGTTTGTTTGTTGTTTGTTTGTTTGTTTGTTTGTTTGTTTGTTTGTTGTTTGTTTGTTCATTGGTTCCTCCTCTACTTATTTCTTTTTCCCCTTTTTTTTTTATTCTGCATTCGATCTTTCTTTTTGGTTTTGTAGTTGTTGTTTTTTTCATTCTCTTTTGTTCTTTTCATTCTTTCTTTATTCTGTCTTTATTGCCCTTATTTAATTATCTATTTATTTTCTGCATAATTGTCTTTTTTTCGTTTTTTTTTTTTTCTATCTTATTGTTTTCTGTCTGAAATTCTGAACTGTTTCTTTTTCTGTCAGATCTGTCTGTCTGTCTGTCTGTCTGTCTGTCTGTCTTCATTCCTTTGGTATCACTGTAAGTAATTTGTCTCCCACAAAATTCGATTAATCCGTATATATTCACAATATCATTCTCATCTTTGGTGATAGTTCGTCTTCCTTCTATTTTCTTTAATATTTCTTTTCTTTGCAATCCACACCGTCAAACTTCTTAGTTTCTTTTCTTTTAAATTACTCTATCAAATTAACTATTGTGTTTTCTTTTAAATTACTCTATCAAATTAACTGTTGTGTTTTCTTTTAAATTGAACACAATCAAATTTCAGCTTTGTCTCGATCTCTTTTCAATTTTCTTTTCAATTCTTTTTTTTTTTTTTTCTTAGAAAATGTTCAAGTCCGTAGAATCGATCAAGAAATCAAATATTCATGTAATTTGTTTTCAGATTTTATTTGACTATTATTTTGTGCTGACTTTTTTTTTTTCAAGTGGGATGAATTCCACTGTGACTATTTCATATGCGCTCCAACCAGATCTGGAGGTGGTGATCTGGCAAAACTCCTAAAGCCTACGCAAAAGCTTTATGCACTGGCAAGGTCTTGAAATGGAAGCAGGGAGAAAGGAGAGACAGAACGTGTTACAGAGTAGGTTGACACCATCACACTGATTGAAGCATTAACCCTTTGACTTCCACCCCTAGCCACCAAATGCAAAAAAATTAACCCTTTGACTCCCTCACCCTATCCACCAGCTACGAAGTTTTTGCATTGCCAGCATGGTTGACAGTGCAGGATGCAGGTCGACAGTATGCGGGAGTCAAAGAATTAAAGTGAATAAAAAAATATATATATATATATTGTTATGTTAAATGCTAGACTTGAACTCGAAATATTAAATCTTGAATATATGGCTCTATGTACTGAGCCAGCCGACAACAACAAAAACAACAATAACAACAACAACAACAAATAAGAACAACAAAAACAGCAACAACGTGGAAAGAAACTACATCTTTCCGACGGCTGGTCATTGGGAAACAGTGAAGTGTGTAATTTGATCTCCATAAATCAACAAACAATCAACAGAGGAGACGAACAACAACAAAAAAGTCCACTGGAATAAACAGAACGACAAAAAACCCACTGGCGGAGATGAGAGACGAGATCAGTTGATTACAAAATGTCAGTTAAAAAAAATTTGAGAATTTGGCAGACATGACAGAAAAAGAAACAGTCGAACACAGTCATGTATGCATACAGGACAGATGTGAAGACAGACAGACAACAGACAGACATGAGAAAAGAACTGAGCAAACAGTCAATATGCAACAAAAATGAAAACAGACGACAGACAGACAAACAGACAGACAGACATGACAGAAAAGAAACAGGTCAACACAGTATGTATGCATACAGGGACAGATGTGAAGACAGCGAAACGACAGACAGCAGACAAACAGACAAACGACAAAGACAGACAGACATGACAGAAAAAGAAACAGTCCAACACAGTCATGTATGCATTTCAGGGCAGATGGAAGACAGACAGACAGACACAACGACAGACAAAAGACAGGAAGACAGAAGACAAACAGACAGACATGACAGAAAAAGAAACAGTTCAACACAGTCATGTACTGCATACAGGGAAGACAGACAGACAGACAGACAAACAGACAGACCAGACAACAGACAGACAGAGAAAAAGAAACAGTCAACACAGTCATGTATGCATACAGGGCAGAGGAAGACAGACAGACAGACAGACAGACAGACACAGACATGACAGAAAAAGAAACAGTTCAACACAGTCATGTATCCATGTGCATAGACAGCAGACAGACAGGCCTACAGACAAACATTCATATAGAAAAAAGACAGAGGCAAGCAGACACAGAACTGATAGACAAAAAGAAAGACAGAGGGCAAGACAGATAGCAGATGGACAGAAAGACAGAGAAGTAGGCAGGCAGACAGATAAACAGACAGGCAAACAAATAGACGGACAGTGGTAGACAGACGACAGACGACAGACAGGACAAAGGAGAACGAACACATACACACACACACACAACAAACACACACACACACACACACACACACACACACAACACACACACACACACACAAACACACACACACAACAAACACACGCACAACCACTTCCCCACACACCACAATGAAGGCATGGCTTAGACGTGTGTGTGTGTGTGTGTGTGTGTGTGTGTGTGTGTGTGTGTGTGTGTGTGTGTGTGTGTGTGTGTATGTGTGTGTGTGTGTGTGTATATTGTGTGTGTGTGTGTGTCTGTCTGTGTGTATGTGTGTGTGTTGTATGTGTGTGTGTGTGTCTTGTGTGTCTCTGTGTGTCTGTGTGTGTGTCTGTGTGTATGTGTGTGTCTGTGTCTGTGTGTGTGTGTGTGTGTGTATGTGTGTGTGTGTGTGAATATGTGTGTATGTATGTGTGTGTGTCTCTGTGTGTCTGTGTGTGTGTGTGTCTGTGTGTATGTGTGTGTGTCATGTGTGTGTGTATGTGTGTGTGAGTGTGTGTGTGTGTGTGTGTAGTGTGTGTGTGTGAGTGTGTGTGTGTGTGTGTGTGTGTGTATGTGTGTGTGTGAGTATGTGTGTTGTATGTGTGTGTGTGTCTCTGTGTGTCTCTGTGTGTTTGTGTGTGTGTTGTGTGTATGTGTGTGTGTGTTGTGTGTGTGTATGTGTGTGTGTGTGAGTGTGTGTGTGTGTGTGTGTCTGTGTGTGTGTGTGAGGCTGTGGATTGGGGGTGGGGGATGCAGAGACAAGCAAGGTAATAGTACAGGTGGGCAATAAAGACAGAGAGGTGAGTGTCCATTGCTATTGATCAAGACATCTACACCTCAGTGGATCGTGCACAAGTCACACAGTACACATCTCCATGGGCTTGGCTCTATAACCCTGCCTCATCCACAGTCCACATCTACACACTTGGCCTATCTCTTTCTCTCCTTCACCCTATCCACAGCTCCTTAACCTTCATTCCTCACCTATCTACCACTTCCTGCCACCACTCTTCTTTAACCTTTTCTCCTCTCACCCTATCCACCAGCTTTCCTTAACTTCTCATTCCCTTCACCCTATCCAACCAGCTTCCTTAACTTTCATCCTTACCTTATCTACAACTCCTTAACCCTTTTCCCTCACCTATCCACCAGCTTCTAACTTTTCTCCTCACCCTATCCACCAGCTTCCTTAACCTTTCACTCCTCTCTATCACCAGCTCCTTAACCCTTTCCCTCCTACCCTGTCCACCAGCTTCCTAACCCTTTCATCCTTTCACTCCACTCACCCTGTCCACCAGCTTCTTAACCTTTCATCCTCACCCTTCCACCAGCTTCCTTACCCTTTACTCCAGAAGAACAAGAAAACCAATTGAAGCGCGTATCCAACAAGAACAAAACAAAACAAGCGCAAATTTTCGGCCAAGTAGCCTTTGTCAAGTGCGAACGCACGGTCACAGACAGATCACAGACACCAAACAATGGATAATAAAAACGGGACTAAAAACTTCCCTGCCGCCTCGTCCAGTAGGTCCTTTCACTCCATCACCCTGTCCACCAGCAAGTTAACCCTTTCACCCCCTCACCCTGTACACCAGCTTCCTAACCCTTTCTTTCTTTCACTCTATCCAACTGATTCCTAACCTTTTCAGTCTTTCATTCTATCTACCATCTTCTTACGAAAAGGGGTTAATTAAGGAGAAAAATCGTTAATAAGGTGTCAGCCACCCCCACCCCCCAACAACACAAATGCTGTAATTTAAAGTAGTGCTGTGAATAGTGCAGTCTTTGTTAGTGCAGTCTATATAATATCAGATAATGGTACAGTTCCCCCAGTTTCTGAAGGTCTCTGTTCTTCTTGCGTATGTTGTAGTGCCTCTAACTGATTTTGTGTTCTTGGAAATTTTGACTTCATGGATTCGTCTTTTTTTTTTTCATCACAAACCATTTATTGTCAGGCTAACATAAAGGTTGAGCACATACGCACAGGCATGCACCTTCGCACCACCACTACTATAAACACCCCTAGGGACATAATCCGAACAAAGAGCAGGTATTTGTGCGGTATCCGATATACAACTGTACAACTGACTATGATAAGGAGGACGCATTCTTCTTACGCATCTCTTTCAAGTTATAATATATACGAAACGCGGAACTCTCTGGAGAGTTTGGAAGCTCTCTCTCTCTCTGTCTCTCTCTGTCTCTCTCTGTCTCTCTCTCTCTCTCTCTCTCTCTCTCTCCTCTCTCTCTCTCTCTCTCTCTCTCTCTCTCTCTCTCTCTCTCTCGTCTTCTAGTTGTCCAATGTTGTGTCACATCAAAGGGGTGGAGATTTCTTTTTTCTTTAAACATTTAATTTTCATTTTGGCCGTCAGTAGGATGTGAGCCGTGTCACATTCTGTGCCTGTTTGGTTCTGCAGTCAGAAAAACTTGAAGACCACACGTTGTTTACCAGTACACAGTCAGTTTGGTTTTTGAATGGCACATTTGGGGATATCCTTGTGAACCTTCTTCGTGGGTGGTGTTCATACAAGTGTTTAAGAGTTTAAGCTGGTTGGCCTGACAAAATGTTAATAGTTTCTGCCTGCTCTCTTTCCTTTCACCAAATCCAAAATGGCCCAAGAAGCCATGTTCTCTAGAAATACCTTCTTCCACTTTTGCGTTGAAATCCTCCATGATTCTGCATACATTTCTGGATTTCACAGAATCTTTGACAGATTGGAATCGGTTGCAGAACTCGTCAGTCACTTCCTCTGGATGCTGTGATGTTGGTGCAAACACTTGAATAATAGTTTTTACAGGCTTTGTGTCTAAGTCTTTACAGGCTTTGTGTCTGTCTTTACAGGCTTTGTGTCTGTCTTTACAGGCTTTGTGTCTGTCTTTACAGGCTTTGTGTCTGTCTTTACAGGCTTTGTGTCTGTCTTTACAGGCTTTGTGTCTAAGTCTTTACAGGCTTTGTGTCTAAGTCTTTACAGGCTTTGTGTCTAAGTCTTTACAGGCTTTGTGTCTAAGTCTTTACAGGCTTTGTGTCTAAGTCTTTACAGGCTTTGTGTCTAAGTCTTTACAGGCTTTGTGTCTAAGTCTTTACAGGCTTTGTGTCTAAGTCTTTACAGGCTTTGTGTCTAAGTCTTTACAGGCTTTGTGTCTAAGTCTTTACAGGCTTTGTGTCTATCTTTACAGGCTTTGTTCTAAGTCTTTACAGGCTTTGTGTCTATAGTCTTTACAGGCTTTGTGTCTAAGTCTTTACAGGCTTTGTGTCTAGTCTTTACAGGCTTTGTGTCTAAGTCTTTACAGGCTTTGTGTCTAAGTCTTTACAGCTTTGTGTCTATCTTTACAGGCTTTGTGTCTAAGTCTTTACAGGCTTTGTGTCTAAGTCTTTACAGGCTTTGTGTCTAGTCTTTACAGGCTTTGTGTCTAAGTCTTTAAAGGCTTGTTTAAGTCTTTACGGCTTTGTGTTGTTTTACAACTTTGTGTCTAAGTCTTTACAGGCTTTGTGTCTGTCTTTACAGGCTTTGTGTCTGTCTTTACAGCTTTGTGTCTAGTCTTTACAGGTTTGTGTCTGTCTTTACAGCTTTGTGTCTAACTTTACAGGCTTTGTGTCAAGTCTTTACAGGTTTGTGTCTAAGTCTTTACAGCTTTGTGTCTACTTTACAGGCTTTGTGTCAAGTCTTTACAGCTTTGTGTCTAAGTCTTTACAGGCTTTGTGTCTAAGTCTTTACAGGCTTGTGTCAATCTTTAAGGCTTTGTGTCTAAGTCTTTACAGGCTTTGTGTCTATCTTTACAGGCTTTGTGTCTAAGTCTTTACAGCTTTGTGCTAATCTTTAAGGCTTGTGTCTAAGTCTTACAGGCTTTGTTATGTCTTTACAGGCTTTGTGTCTATCTTTACAGGCTTGTTTAAGTCTTTACAGCTTTGTGTCTGTCTTTACAGGCTTTGTGTCTCTTAAGTTTGTCTATTTTACAGGCTTTGTGTCTGTCTTACAGCTTTGTGTCTAAGTCTTTACAGGCTTTGTTCTAGTCTTTACAGGCTTTGTGTCTAAGTCTTTACAGGCTTTGTGTCTAAGTCTTTACAGCTTTGTGTCTAGTCTTTACAGGCTTTGTGTCAAGTCTTTACAGGCTTTGTGTCTAAGTCTTTACAGGCTTTGTGTCTAAGTCTTTACAGGTTTGTGTCTTCTTTACAGCTTTGTTCTGCTTTACAGCTTTGTGTCAAGTCTTTACAGTTTGTGTCTAGTCTTTACAGGCTTTGTGTCTAAGTCTTTACAGGCTTTGTGTCTATCTTTACAGGCTTTGTTCTAAGTCTTTACAGGCTTTGTGTCTAAGTCTTTACAGCTTTGTGTCTATCTTTACAGGCTTTGTGTCTAAGTCTTTACAGGCTTTGTGTCTAGTCTTTACAGGCTTTGTGTCTAATCTTTACAGGCTTTGTGTCTAGTCTTACAGGCTTTGTGTCTGTCTTTAAGGCTTTGTGTTAGTCTTTACAGGCTTTGTGTCTGTTTTACAGGCTTTGTGTCTAGTCTTTACAGGCTTTGTGTCTAAGTCTTTACAGGCTTTGTGTTGTCTTTACAGCTTTGTGTCTAGTCTTTACAGCTTTGTGTCTGTCTTACAGGCTTTGTGTCTAAGTCTTTACAGGCTTTGTGTCTAAGTCTTTACAGGTTTGTGTCTAAGTCTTTACAGCTTTGTGTCTGCTTTACAGGCTTTGTGTCTAGTCTTTACAGGCTTTGGTCTATCTTTACAGGCTTTGTGTCTAAGTCTTACAGGTTTGTGTCTAATCTTTACAGCTTTGTGCTAACTTTAGCTTGTTCATCTTTACAGGCTTTGTGTCTAGTCTTTACAGGCTGTGTCTAAGTCTTACAGGCTTTGTGTCTGTCTTTACAGCTTTGTGTCTGTCTTTCAGGCTTGTTCTAAGTCTTTACAGCTTTGTGTCTTCTTTACAGGCTTTGTGTCTGTTTTACAGGCTTTGTGTCTGTCTTTACAGGCTTTGTGTCTAAGTCTTACAGGCTTTGTGTCTAAGTCTTTACAGGCTTTGTGTCTAAGTCTTTACAGGCTTTGTGTCTAGTCTTTACAGGTTTGTGTCTAAGTCTTTACAGGCTTTGTGTCTTCTTTACAGGCTTTGTGTCTAAGTCTTTACCTGTTGAGTCTTAGTTTGTCTAAGTCTACAGGATTGTGTCTACTTTACAGCTTGTGCGTTTACAGGCTTTGTTCTAATCTTTACGCTTGTGTCAGCCTTTACAGTTTGTGTCTAGTCTTTAAGCTTGTTTAACTACAGGCTTTGGTCTAGTCTTTACAGCTTTGTGTAGTCTTCAGCTTGTGTTATCTTACGCTTTGGTCTAATCTTACAGGCTTGTGTCTAATCTTTACAGCTTTTCTATCTTACGCTTGGCCTTTACACTTGTTTAAGTCTTTAAGTTTGTGTTAATCTTACGCTTGTGTCTGTCTTTAGCTTGGTCTGCTACAGGCTTGTGTCTAGTCTTTACGCTTTGTGTCTGTCTTTACAGGCTTTGTGTCTAAGTCTTTACAGGCTTTGTGTCTAAGCCTTTACAGGCTTTGTGTCTAAGGCTTTGTGTCTGTCTTTACAGACTTTGTGTCTAAGTCTTTAATGCTTTGTGTCTGAGTCTTTACAGGCTTTGTGTCTGAGTCTTTACAGGCTTTGTGTCTAGTCTTTACAGGCTTTGTGTCTGTATTTACAGGCTTTGTGTCTAAGTCTTTAAATACTTTGTGTCTGGTCTTTACATGCTTTGTGTCTAAGTCTTTACAGGCTTTGTGTCTATGTCTTTACAGGCTTTGTGTCTAAGTCTTTACAGGCTTTGTTATATAGTCTTTACAGGCTTTGTGTCTGTCTTTACAGGCTTTGTGTCTAAGTCTTTACAGGCTTTGTGTCTATGTCTTTACAGGCTTTGTGTCTGTCTTTACAGACTTTGTGTCTAGGTCTTTACAGGCTTTGTGTCTGTCTTTACAGGCTTTGTGTCTAAGTCTTTACAGGCTTTGTGTCTAAGTATTTACAGGCTTTGTGTCTAAGTCCTTTAATGCTTTGTGTCTGAGTCTTTACAGGCTTTGGTCGCTCGTCTTTACAGGCTTTGTGTCTGTCTTTACATGCTTTGTGTCTGTCTTTACAGGATTTGTGTCTAAGTCTTTACAGGCTTTTGTCTAAGTCTTACAGGCTTTGTGTCTAAGTCTTTACAGGCTTTGTGTCTAAGTCTTTACAGGCTTTGTGTCTAAGTCTTACAGGCTTTGTGTCTTGTCTTTACAGGCTTTGTGTCTACGTCTTTACAGGCCTTGTGACTGTCTTTACAGGCTTTGTGTCTCTCTTTACAGGCTTTGTGTCTGCTTTCAGGCTTTGTATCTAAGTCTTTACAGGCTTTGTGTCTACGTCTTTACAGGCTTTGTGTCTAAGTCTTTAAAGGCTTTGTGTCTGTCTTTACAGGCTTTGTGTCTAAGTCTTTACAGGCTTTGTGTCTAAGTCTTTACAGGCTTTGTGTCTAAGTCTTTAAGGCTTTGTGTCTATGTCTTTACAGGCTTTGTGTTTGTCTTTACAGGCTTTGTGTCTGTCTTTACAGGCTTTGTGTCTAAGTCTTTACAGGCTTTGTGTCTAATCTTTACAGGCTATGTGTCTGTCTTTAAGGCTTTGGTGTCTAGGTCTTTACAGGCTTTGTGTCTGTCTTTACAGGTTTTTTGTCTGTCTTTACAGGCTTTTGTCGAAGTCTTTACAGGCTTTGTGTCGAAGTCTTTACAGGCTTTGTGTCTGTCTTTACAGGCTTTGTGTCTTAGTCTTTACAGGCTTTGTGTCTTCGGCTTTGTGTCTGTCTTACAGGCTTTGTGTCTAAGTCTTTACAGGCTTTGTTGTCTAAGTCTTTACAGGCTTTGTGTCTAAGTCTTTACAGGCTTTGTGTCTATGTCTTTACATGCTTTGTGTCTGTCTTTACAGGCTTTGTGTCTAAGTCTTTACAGGCTTTGTGTCTAAGTCTTTACAGGCTTTGTGTCTAAGTCTTTACAGGCTTTGTGTCTAAGTCTTTACAGGCTTTGTGTCTTCGTCTTACAGGCTTTGTGTCTGTCTTACATGATTTGGTCTGTCTTTACAGGCTTTGTGTCTAAGTCTTTACAGGCTTTGTGTCTAAGTCTTTACAGGCTTTGTTCTGTCTTTACAGGCTTTGTGTCTAAGTCTTTACAGGCTTTGTGTCTAAGTCTTTACAGGTTTTGTCTCTAAGTCTTTACAGGCTTTGTGACTACGTCTTTACAGGCTTGTGTCTAAGTCTTTACAGGCTTTGTGTCTGTCTTTACAGGCTTTGTGTCTGTCTTTACAGGCTTTGTGTCTGTCTTTACAGCTTTGTGTCTAAGTCTTTTACAGGCTTTGTGTCTGAGTCTTTACAGGCTTTGTGTTTGTCTTTACAGGCTTTGTGTCTGTCTTTACAGGCTTTGTGTCTGTCTTTACAGGCTTTGTGTCAGTCTTTACAGGCTTTGTGTCTAAGTCTTTACATTCTTTGTGTCTAAGTCTTTACAGGCTTTGTGTCTAAGTCTTTACAGACTTTCTGTCTAAGTCTATACAGGCTTTGTGTCTGTCTTTACAGGCTTTGTGTTTGTCTTTACAGGCTTTGTGTCTGTCTTTACAGGCTTTGTGTCTGTCTTTACAGGCTTTTGTCTGTCTTTACAGGCTTTGTGTCTAAGTCTTTACAGGCTTTTTGTCTGTCTTTATAGGCTTTGTGTCTAAGTCTTTACAGGCTTTGTGTCTAAGTCTTTACAGGCTTTGTGTCTATCTTTACAGGCTTTGTGTCTAAGTCTTTCAGGCTTTGTGTCTAAGTCTTTACAGGTTTTGTGTCTACGTCTTTACAGGCTTTGTGTCTAAGTCTTTACAGGCTTTGTGTCTAAGTCTTTACAGGCTTTGTGTCTAAGTCTTTACAGGCTTTGTGTCTAAGTCTTTACAGGCTTTGTGTCTAAGTCTTTACAGGCTTTGTGTCTAAGTCTTTACAGGCTTTGTGTCTAAGTCTTTACAGGCTTTGTGTCTAAGTCTTTACAGGCTTTGTGTCTGAGTCTTTACAGGCTTTGTGTCTGTCTTTACAGGCTTTGTGTCTGTCTTTACAGGCTTTGTGTCTGTCTTTACAGGCTTTGTGTCTAAGTCTTTACAGGCTTTGTGTCTAAGTCTTTACAGGCTTTGTGTCTAAGTCTTTACAGGCTTTGTGTCTAAGTCTTTACAGGCTTTGTGTCTAAGTCTTTACAGGCTTTGTGTCTTTGTCTTTACAGGCTTTGTGTCTACGTCTTTACAGGCCTTGTGTCTGTCTTTACAGGCTTTGTGTCTCTCTTTACAGGCTTTGTGTCTGTCTTTCCAGGCTTTGTATCTAAGTCTTTACAGGCTTTGTGTCTACGTCTTTACAGGCTTTGTGTCTAAGTCTTTAAAGGCTTTGTGTCTGTCTTTACAGGCTTTGTGTCTAAGTCTTTACAGGCTTTGTGTCTAAGTCTTTACAGGCTTTGTGTCTAAGTCTTTAAGGCTTTGTGTCTATGTCTTTACAGGCTTTGTGTTTGTCTTTACAGGCTTTGTGTCTGTCTTTACAGGCTTTGTGTCTAAGTCTTTACAGGCTTTGTGTCTAAGTCTTTACAGGCTATGTGTCTGTCTTTAAGGCTTTGTGTCTAGGTCTTTACAGGCTTTGTGTCTGTCTTTACAGGTTTTTTGTCTGTCTTTACAGGCTTTTTCTCGAAGTCTTTACAGGCTTTGTGTCGAAGTCTTTACAGGCTTTGTGTCTGTCTTTACAGGCTTTGTGTCTAAGTCTTTACAGGCTTTGTGTCTTCGGCTTTGTGTCTGTCTTTACAGGCTTTGTGTCTAAGTCTTTACAGGGCTTTGTGTCTGTCTTTACAGGCTTTGTGTCTAAGTCTTACAGGCTTTGTGTCTAAGTCTTTACAGGCTTTGTGTCTAAGTCTTTAAGGCTTTGTGTCTATGTCTTTACAGGCTTTGTGTTTGTCTTTACAGGCTTTGTGTCTGTCTTTACAGGCTTTGTGTCTAAGTCTTTACAGGCTTTGTGTCTAAGTCTTTACAGGCTTGTGTCTGTCTTTAAGGCTTTGTGTCTAGGTCTTTACAGGCTTTGTGTCTGTCTTTACAGGTTTTTTTCTGTCTTTACAGGCTTTTTGTCGAAGTCTTTACAGGCTTTGTGTCGAAGTCTTTACAGGCTTTGTGTCTGTCTTTACAGGCTTTGTGTCTAAGTCTTTACAGGCTTTGTGTCTTCGGCTTTGTGTCTGTCTTTACAGGCTTTGTGTCTAAGTCTTTACAGGCTTTGTGTCTAAGTCTTTACAGGCTTTGTGTCTAAGTCTTTACAGGCTTTGTGTCTATGTCTTTACATGCTTTGTGTCTGTCTTTATTACAGGCTTTGTGTCTAACTTTAGTCTGTTTACAGGCTTTGTGTCTGTCTTTACAGGCTTTGTGTCTAAGTCTTTACAGGCTTTGTGTCTAAGTCTTTACAGGCTTTGTGTCTAAGTCTTTACAGGCTTTGTGTCTAAGTCTTTACAGGCTTTGTGTCTAAGTCTTTACAGGCTTTGTGTTTTTTAAGGTTCTTTTACTACTTTGTGTCTAAGTCTTTACAGGCTTTGTGTCTAAGTCTTTACAGGCTTTGTGTCTAAGTCTTTACAGGCTTTGTGTCTGTCTTTACAGGCTTTGTGTCTGTCTTTACAGGCTTTGTGTCTAAGTCTTTACAGGCTTTGTGTCTAAGTCTTTACAGGCTTTGTGTCTCAAGTCTTTACAGGCTTTGTGTCTGTCTTTACAGGCTTTGTGTCTAAGTCTTTACAGGCTTTGTGTCTAAGTCTTTACAGGCTTTGTGTCTGTCTTTACAGGATTTGTGTCTAGTCTTTACAGAGCTTTGTGTCTAAGTCTTTACAGGCTTTGTGTCTAAGTCTTTACAGGCTTTGTGTCTGTCTTTACAGGCTTTGTGTCTAAGTCTTTACAGGCTTTGTGTCTAAGTCTTTACAGCTTGTGTCTGTCTTTACAGGCTTTGTGTCTAAGTCTTTAAGGCTTTGTGTCTAAGTCTTTACAGGCTTTGTGTCTAAGTCTTTACAGGCTTTGTGTTAAGTCTTTACAGGCTTGGTGCTAAGTCTTTACAGGCTTTGTGTCTAAGTCTTTACAGGCTTTGTGTCTGTCTTTACAGGCTTTGTGTCTGTCTTTAAGGCTTTGTGTCTGTCTTTACAGGCTTTGTGTCTGTCTTTACAGGCTTTGTGTCTAAGTCTTTACAGGCTTTGTGTCTAAGTCTTTACAGGCTTTGTGTCTAAGTCTTTACAGGCTTTGTGTCTGTCTTTACAGGCTTTGTGTCTGTCTTTACAGGCTTTGTGTCTAAGTCTTTACAGGCTTTGTGTCTGTCTTTACAGGCTTTGTGTCTAAGTCTTTACAGGCTTTGTGTCTAAGTCTTTACAGGCTTTGTGTCTAAGTCTTTACAGGCTTTGTGTCTAATCTTTACAGGCTTTGTGTCTAAGTCTTTACAGGCTTTGTGTCTAGTCTTTACAGCTTTGTGTCTTCGTCTTTCACAGGCTTTGTGTCTAAGTCTTTACAGGCTTTGTGTCTGTCTTTACAGGCTTTGTGTCTAAGTCTTTACAGGCTTTGTGTCTAAGTCTTTACAGGCTTTGTGTCTAAGTCTTTACAGGCTTTGTGTCTAAGTCTTTACAGGCTTTGTGTCTAAGTCTTTACAGGCTTTGTGTCTAAGTCTTTACAGCTTTGTGTCTAAGTCTTTACAGGCTTTGTGTCTTTAAGTCTCTTTACAGGCTTTGTGTCTGTCTTTACAGGCTTTGTTTTCTAAGTCTTTACAGGCTTTGTGTCTGTCTTTACAGGCTTTGTGTCTAAGTCTTTACAGGCTTTGTGTCTGTCTTTACAGGTTTTGTGTCTAAGTCTTTACAGGCTTTGTGTCTCTCTTTACAGGCTTTGTGTCTAAGTCTTTACAGGCTTTGTGTCTAAGTCTTTACAGGCTTTGTGTCTAAGTCTTTTACAGGCTTTGTGTCTAAGTCTTTACAGGCTTTGTGTCTAGTCTTTACAGGCTTTGTGTCTGTCTTTACAGGCTTTGTGTCTACGTCTTTACAGGCTTTGTGTCTAAGTCTTTACAGGCTTTGTGTCTGTCTTTACAGCTTTGTGTCTAAGTCTTTACAGCTTTGTGTCCAATCTTTACAGGCTTTGTGTCTGTCTTTACAGGCTTTGTGTCTAGTCTTCACGGCTTTGTGTCTAAGTCTTTACAGGCTTTGTGTCTAAGTCTTTACAGGCTTTGTGTCTAGTCTTTACAGGCTTTGTGTCTAGTCTTTACAGGCTTTGTGTCTAAGTCTTTACAGGCTTTGTGTCTAAGTCTTTACAGCTTTGTTCTGTCTTTACAGGCTTTGTGTCTAAGTCTTTACAGGCTTTGTGTCTAAGTCTTTACAGGCTTTGTGTCTAGTCTTTACAGGCTTTGTGTCTAAGTCTTTACAGGCTTTGTGTCTAAGTCTTTACAGGCTTTGTGTCTAAGTCTTTACAGGCTTTGTGTCTAAGTCTTTACAGGCTTTGTGTCTAGTCTTTACAGGCTTTGTTGTCTACGTCTTCACAGGCTTTGTGTCTAAGTCTTTACAGGCTTTGTGTCTGTCTTTACAGGCTTTGTGTCTAAGTCTTTACAGGCTTTGTGTCTGTCTTTACAGGCTTTGTGTCTGTCTTTACAGGCTTTGTGTCTACGTCTTCACCGGCTTTGTGTCTAAGTCTTTACAGGCTTTGTGTCTAAGTCTTTACAGGCTTTGTGTCTAAGTCTTTACAGGCTTTGTGTCTAAGTCTTTACAGGCTTTGTGTCTAAGTCTTTACATGCTTTGTGTCTGTCTTTACAGGCTTTGTGTCTACGTCTTCACAGGCTTTGTGTCTAAGTCTTTACAGGCTTTGTGTCTGTCTTTACAGGCTTTGTGTCTAAGTCTTTACAGGCTTTGTGTCTGTCTTTTTACAGGTTTTGTGTCTAAGTCTTTACAGGCTTTGTGTCTAAGTCTTTATAGGCTTTGTGTCTAAGTCTTTACAGGCTTTGTGTCTAAGTCTTTACAGGCTTTGTGTCTAAGTCTTTACAGGCTTTGTGTCTAAGTCTTTACAGGCTTTGTGTCTGTCTTTACAGGCTTTGTGTCTAAGTCTTTACAGGCTTTGTGTCTGTCTTTACAGGCTTTGTGTCTAAGTCTTTACAGGCTTTGTGTCTAAGTCTTTACAGGCTTTGTGTCTAAGTCTTTACAGGCTTTGTGTCTAAGTCTTTACAGGTTTTGTGTCTACGTCTTTACAGGCTTTGTGTCTAAGTCTTTACAGGTTTTGTGTCTACGTCTTTACAGGCTTTGTGTCTAAGTCTTTACAGGCTTTGTGTCTAAGTCTTTACAGGCTTTGTGTCTAAGTGCACTATCAATATTCTGTCCGATACAGCGTTGTAACTGAGTAAGCTTTTGCTCGTGTTTTTGTCCAGGATGATTGCTACACCCCGTTTTTTTTCCCGCTTTCAAGGCCCCTGAATATTATTGTGTGACCGTTGTATGTGAAGTGATCATTGTTTCCCCATCTGGTCTCACACAAGCCTATGAAGTTAGCCTTTGATCATCTAATTCATTGAAAAGGAGGTGAAGTTTCCCAGGTTCATTCATTGTTCGGACGTTCCATGTCCCGATGTTCACTGTTCGTCTCTTCCTTTTTTTTATCTTTCTTTCTATCTCATTTAGCAGTCTTTGTGGATCCCTCAACAGCGCAGTTCGTTGCACCCATGTCAGATGTCAACTTCCGGATCCGGTTTTAAGTTGACCTCGTCATGTCCAGATGTTTCTAACTGAAGTGCTCCGTCTACAATTGAAATTATGACCTGAGCAATTCTGGGGGGTCACAGTTGTGTCAGGTTCTTCTTCGTTTGTGTAGTTCTCCTTGTTTCTGTGGGTTTGTTGTTTTCTGGTTGCTGTTTTTGTTGTTGTTGCTGTTTTTGTTGTTGTTGTTGTTGCTGTTCTGTTGTTGTTGCTGTTTTTGTTTGTTTGTTTCTGTTTTTGTTGTTATTGTTGCTGTTTTTTGTTGTTTGTTGTTGTTTTTTTGTTTTGTTGTTGCTGTTTTTGTTGTTGTGTGTTTTTTGTTGTGTTGTTGTTGCGTGTTTTTGTTATTGTTGCTGTTTTTTTGTTGTTGTTGTCTGTTTTTGTTGTTGTTGTTGTGTTTTTGTTTGTTGTTGTTGTTTTTGTTGTTGTTGCTGTTTTTGTTTTTGTTGCTGTTTTTGTTGTTGTTGCTGTTTTTTGTTGTTGTTGTTTTTGCTGTTTTGTTGTTGTTGTTTTTTGTTGTTGTTG
>CM060308.1:103004816-103007316 GCA_030674185.1 Monoplex corrugatus | reverse complement strand
TCCAGTATGAGAAAAGGAATAAAAAAAATTATTCTCTCTCTTTCTCTCTCTCTCTCTCTTTCTCTGTCTGTCTGTCTCTCTTTCTTTCTCTCTCTTTCTTTCTCTCTCTCTCTCTCTCTCTCTCTCTCTCTCTCTCTCTCCCTCTTTTTCTCTCTCTCTGTTTCTCTCTCTCTCTCCTCTCCCCTGTCTCCCCTGTGAAATTTATAACGGAGGCATTGTGCTTTAAATCTTTCACTTAGGCCTGAAAATTCCTATGCACATTTCGGTTGAACTTCTAAGTGGATACAGCATTGTTAGGCATTACTCTGTTGTTGTTTTGTTTTGTTTTTTTTGTGTTTCGTTTTGTTTTTTGTTTTGTTTTGTTTGTTTTTGTTTTTTAGTGTTTCATCTAGGCCTGAGAATTCCAAAGCAAATATCAGTTTAAGTGGGTACAGCAGTGGAAGTCAATACGACATGGAAATATTCCCTCCAAGCTTGCAGTGCTGTCCAGTCCTATGTGGACAGAACACCATTGGCGATTAAGTACTGACTGATTCTGGCCAGACTGAATGATGAAAATGTTCCAGTCGTTCTGGTGGTGTCAGCTTGGTGTTTCTTACATCCCCTATTCCTCTCCATTCTATAACCTTGACAGTACATGGAGTGTTGTGCAGGCTGAAGGACATTGCAGGAGAATTGCTGGTAGATTGTAAAAGAATTGTTGGTAGAGTTGTGTGATTGTAGGAGAACTGCTGGTAGATTTGTGTGATTACAGGAGAAGTGCTGGTAGATTTCTGTGATTGCAGGAGAATTGTAAGTATAATATTTTGTGATTGCAGGAGAAATGCTGGTAGATTTGTGTGATTGCAGGAGAAATGTTGGTAGATTTGTGTGATTGTAGGAGAACTTCTAGTAGAGTTGTGTGATTGTAGGAGAAATGCTGGTAGATTTGTGTGATTACAGGAGAAGTGCTGGTAGATTTCTGTGATTGCAGGAGAATTGTAAGTATAATATTTTGTGATTGCAGGAGAAATGCTGGTAGATTTGTGTGATTGCAGGAGAAATGTTGGTAGATTTGTGTGATTGTAGGAGAACTTCTAGTAGAGTTGTGTGATCGTAGGAGAATTCCTGGTATGTTTATATGATTGGAGAAGAATTGCTAGAAGATTTGTGTGATTGCAGGGGAATTGTTAGTAGATTTGTGTGATTGCAGGGGAATTTTTGGTAGATTTGTGTGATTGGAGGAGAATTACTGGTAGATTTGTGTGATTGGAGGAGAATTGCTGGTAAATTTGTGTGATTGTAAGAGAATTGTTGGTAGATTTGTGTGATTGCAGGAGAATTCCTGGTAGATTTGTGTGATTGCAGGAGAATTCCTGGTAGATTTTTGTGTGATTACAGGAGAATTCCTGGTAGATTTGTGTGATCGCAGAACTACTGGTTGATTTGTGTGATCGCAGGAGAACTACTGGTTGATTTGTGTGATCGCAGAACTACTGGTTGATTTGTGTGATCGCAGGAGAACTACTGGTTGATTTGTGTGATCGCAGGAGAACTACCGGTTGATTTGTGTGATCGCAGAACTACTGGTTGATTTGTGTGATCGCAGGAGAACTACTGGTTGATTTGTGTGATCGCAGAACTACTGGTTGATTTGTGTGATCGCAGAACTGCTGGTTGATTTGTGTGATCGCAGAACTACTGGTTGATTTGTGTGATCGCAGGAGAACTACTGGTTGATTTGTGTGATCGCAGAACTACTGGTTGATTTGTGTGATCGCAGAACTACTGGTTGGTTCGTGTGATTGTAGGAGAACTGCTGGTTGATTTGTGTGATCGCAGAACTGCTGGTTGATTTGTGTGATCGCAGAACTACTGGTTGATTTGTGTGATCGCAGAACTACTGGTTGATTTGTGTGATCGCAGAACTGCTGGTTGATTTGTGTGATTGCAGGAGAATTACTGGTTGATTTGTGTGATCGCAGAACTACTGGTTGATTTGTGTGATTGCAGGAGAACTACTGGTTGATTTGTGTGATCGCAGAACTAGTGGTTGGTTTGTGTGATTGTAGGAGAACTACTGGTTGATTTGTGTGATTGTAGGAGAACTACTGGTTGGTTTGTGTGATTGTAGGAGAACTACTGGTTGGTTTGTGTGATTGTAGGAGAACTACTGGTTGGTTTGTGTGATTGTAGGAGAACTACTGGTTGGTTTGTGTGATCGCAGAACTACTGGTTGATTTGTGTGATCGCAGAACTACTGGTTGGTTTGTGTGATTGTAGGAGAACTGCTGGTAGATTTGTCTGATTGCAGGAGAAGTGCTGGTAGATTTGTGTTATTGCAGGGGAATTGTTGGTAGATTTGTGTGATTGCAGAAGAAATGTTGGTAGATTTGTGTGATTGTAGCAGAATTGCTGGTATATTTTGTGATTGTAGAACTTCTAGCAGAGTTGTGTGATCTCAGGAGAACTGCTGGTATATTTGTGTGATTGCAGGAGAATTGCTGGTTGGTTTGTGTGA
>CM060308.1:102982316-102999816 GCA_030674185.1 Monoplex corrugatus | reverse complement strand
GTAGTAGTAGTATAGTAGTAGTAGTAGTAGTAGTAAGTAGTAGTAGTAGTAGTAGTAGTAGTAGTAGTAGAAGAAGAAGAAGAAGAAGAAGAAGAAGAGAGAGAGAAGAAGAGAGAAGAAGAAGAAGAAGAAGAAGAAGAAGAAGAAGAAGAAGAAGAAGAAGAAGAAGAAGAAGAAGAAGAAGAAGAAAGAAGAAGAAGAAGAAGAAGAAAAAGAAGAAGAAGAAGAAGAAGAAAAAAAGAAGAAGAAGAAAAAGAAGAAGAAAAGGAAAAAGAAGAAGAATCAGAAGAAGAAGTAGAAGAAGCACAACAACAAGAACAAGAAAAAATTACAGTATTTAAACAACGCCAAATCTTGACAATTCAAATCAAATCGCACTCACGCACCAGGCATACGCATACAGTCGACAAAGACCACCTTACAATATTTAATAGTAGACAGTACTTCTTATGTCAAACAGGTTTGTACAAAACAAACGCATAAAAAGAAAACCCTGGCTTGATTTTACATACAAAAAGAACTCTATTATACTGGAATGAGTCTTGTATGGGACAAGCAATCAAAGCTGAATAAAAACAAACAGAAATATGTAATGAAAAAAAAGGTAAAATACAGGTATATCTGTTTCTTCAATCAATAAAAAGTACAAATACACTAAGATTACTTTTCTATGGTAACACTACAGCCAACGACCGTTTAGAAAAAAATAACTGGAATACAACTATATCTGTTTCTGGAATCAACAAAAAGTACACACCAAGATTACTTTTCTATGGTAAAACTACAGCCAACGACCATAACCTTGTCTAGTAGATATTATTAGGAAAAAAAAAAGCTGACTACACAAAATCATTACGCAGACTTCCAGTCCGTGCACATGACCTACATTCTACCATCTCGTGAAGTGGATTTTCCAGGTTTATCAGTGCTCTGAAACACGCCTTTACTTGTTCTGTTTTTGTTGTCTTGACTGTATTGAAGGAAGGTCAAGCAAGTACTGCACAGTTTCCGTGGATGTGTCTTTTGTGATTCCGAGGATCACTCTTATTGTTTCGTTTTGTGTTCTGTCTAGTTTCGATAGCTTTGTCTGGATAGCGTTGTGAGGTTATGTCCACAGTCGATATTACTCAGTATTATAGCCTGGTGTAGTGGTCTTGTTCAATACCCATTGGCTGCCATTGCTTAAAGGAGGAATAGGCCTTCTTGGCATATAAGTGTAGAGAGTTCAACGTATTTTCTGAAGGTAGCATTCTGAAAAAGAAAACTGATTCCAAGGTAGTGGAAGCTGTTTATCTGTTCGCTATATAAGCGGATACTGAGGGACTTGAATACTGACAGAGAGTTGTGGGGGGGTGGGGGGTTTGCTGGGTTGTTCCCTGCCCTCAGCAAGTTTTCTTCTTTTCCTTTTTTCCCTTGTGTGTGTGTGTGTGTGTGTGTGTGTGTGTGTGTGTGTGTGTGTGTGTGTGTGTGTCTGTGTGTGTGTGTCTGTGTGTCTCTGTGTGTGTGTGTGTGTCTCTGTGTGTGTGTGTGTCTGTGTGTGTGTGTGTGTGTCTGTGTGTGTGTGTGTGTGTGTGTGTCTGTGTGTGTGTGTGTGTGTGTGTGTGTCTGTGTGTGTGTGTGTGTCTGTGTGTCTGTGTGTGTGTGTGTCTGTGTGTGTGTGTGTGTGTATGTGTGTGTGTGTATGTGTATGTGTGTCTGTGTGTCTGTGTGTCTGTGTGTCTGTGTGTGTGTGTATGTGTGTATGTGTGTGTGTCTCTGTGTCTGTGTGTCTGTGTGTGTGTCGTGTGTCTGTGTGTGTCTGTGTGTGTGTGTGTGTGTGTGTGTGTCTGTGTGTGTGTGGTGTGTGTCTGTGTCTCTGTGTGTATGTGTGTGTATGTGTGTGTGTATATGTGTGTGTGTATGTGTATGTGTGTCTGTGTGTCTGTGTGTCTGTGTGTGTGTATGTGTGTATGTGTGTGTGTCTGTGTGTCTGTGTGTCTGTGTGTGTATGTGTGTGTGTCTGTGTGTCTGTGTGTGTATGTGTATGTGTGTGTCTGTGTGTCTGTGTGTGTATATGTGTGTGTATGTGTGTGTATGTGTATGTGTGTATGTGTGTCTGCGTGTGTGTATGTGTGTGTGTGTGTCTGTGTGTCTGTGTGTCTGTGTGTATGTGTGTGTGTGTGTGTGTGTGTGTGTGTGTGTGTGTGTGTGTGTGTGTGTGTGTGTGTGTGGCGGGGAGGGGGATGCTGGGTTGTTCCCTGCTCCCAGCAACTTTTCTTCTTTTCCTTTTTTCCCTTTTTTATGTGTGTGTGTGTGTGTGTGTGTGTGTGTTGTGTGTGTGTTGTGTGTGTGTATCTGTGTGTGTGTGTCTGTGTCTGTGTGTATCCCTGTGTGTGTGTGTGTGTGTGTCTCTATGTGTGTATCTGTGTGTGTGTGTGTGTTTGTGTATTTGTGTCTGTGTTGGTGTATGTGTGTTTGTGCTTGTGTGTTTCTATGTGTGCATGTGTGCAAGTGCATGTGTGTGTGTGTGTGTGTGTGTTTATTTGGTTTGTTTGTGTATGTGCGTATTTGCTTGTTTTGTTTGTTTGTTTGTTTGTTTGTTTGTTTTGTTTTGTGTGTTTGCGTGTGTGTGTATGTGTACGTTGCTATCGATACTGTTGTTGTTGTTGTTTCTTCTTCTTCTTCTTCTTCTTCTTCTTGCTATTGTTCTTGTTGTTGTTTTCCTCAAAGGTTTCAGTGTTGTTTTGTATTTTAGAACATAAGGTTTGTTTTGTGGAGTAAAAGATTTAGTTTCTTTCCTTGTTTCGTTTTTTTTTCTGTCTGTTCGTACAACTGCAGAAAGACAGGGAAGACAACTCTGCTCTTCCTCTCTGGGGGTTGTGCAACTCATGATTCAGATACCGTATCTGGTAATGCGTCATGGTAATTATTGTCTTGTTGTAAATGACCTTTGTCTTGTTATAACTGGCTTTTTGTCTTGTTA
Source organism: Monoplex corrugatus (assembly GCA_030674185.1). Classification (NCBI taxonomy): domain Eukaryota; kingdom Metazoa; phylum Mollusca; class Gastropoda; order Littorinimorpha; family Ranellidae; genus Monoplex; species Monoplex corrugatus. Next base: position 102,996,854 of record CM060308.1, on the reverse strand, counting down.
TAACTGACCTTTGTCTTGTTATAACTGGCCTTTGTCTTGTTATAACTGGCCTTTGTCTTGTTATAACTGACCTTTGTCTTGTTATAACTGGCCTTTGTCTTGTTATAACTGACCTTTGTCTTGTTATAACTGACCTTTATCTTGTTATAACTGACCTTTGTCTTGTTATAACTGCCTTTTGTCTTGTTATAACTGACCTTTTGTCTTGTTATATACTGACCTTTGTCTTGTTATAACTGACCTTTGTCTTGTTATAACTGACCTTTGTCTTGTTATAACTGACCTTTGTCTTGTTATAACTGACCTTTGTCTTGTTATAACTGACCTTTGTCTTGTTATAACTGCCTTTTGTCTTGTTATAACTGACCTTTGTCTTGTTATAACTGACCTTTGTCTTGTTATAACTGACTTTTGTCTTGTTATAACTGACATTTGTCTTGTTATAACTGACCTTTGTCTTGTTATAACTGACCTTTGTCTTGTTATAACTGACCTTTGTCTTGTTATAACTGACCTTTGTCTTGTTATAACTGACATTTGTCTTGTTATTAACTGACATTTGTTTTGTTATAACTGACCTTTGTCTTGTTATAACTGACATTTGTTTTGTTTTTAACTTACCTTTGTCTTGTTATAACTGACCTTTGTCTTGTTATAACTGACATTTCTCTTGTTATAACTGACATTTGTCTTGTTATAACTGACCTTTGTCTTGTTATAACTGACATTTGTCTTGTTATAACTGACATTTGTTTTGTTATAACTGACCTTTGTCTTGTTTATAACTGACAGTTTGTCTTGTTATAACTGACATTTCTCTTGTTATAAGTGACATTTCTCTTGTTATAAGTGACATTTGTCTTGTTTATAGTGACATTTGTCTTGTTATAACTGACATTTGTCTTGTTATAACTGACATTTGTCTTGTTATAACTGACATTTGTCTTGTTATAACTGACATTTGTTTTGTTATAACTGACTTTGTTTGTTATAACTGACCTTTGTCTTGTTATAACTGACATTTGTCTTGTTATAACTGACATTTGTCTTGTTATAAGTGACATTTGTCTTGTTATAACTGACATTTGTCTTGTTTATAAGTGACATTTGTCTTGTTATAACTGACCTTTGCCTTGTTATAACTGGCCTTTGTCTTGTTATAACTGACATTTGTCTTGTTATAACTGACATTTGTTTTGTTATAACTGACCTTTGTCTTGTTATAACTGACAGTTGTCTTGTTATAACTGACATTTGTCTTGTTATAAGTGACATTTGTCTTGTTATAAGTGACATTTGTCTTGTTATAAGTGACATTTGTCTTGTTATAAGTGACATTGTCCTGTTATAACTGACATTTGTCTTGTTATAACTGACATTTGTCTTGTTATAACTGACATTTGTTTTGTTATAACTGACATTTGTTTGTTATAACTGACCTTTGTCTTGTTATAACTGACATTTGTCTTGTTATAACTGACATTTGTCTTGTTATAGTGACATTTGTCTTGTTTAACTGACATTTGTCTTGTTATAAGTGACATTTGTCTTGTTATAACTGACCTTTGCCTTGTTATAGCTGGCCTTTGTCTTGTTATAACTGGCCTTTGTCTTGTTATAACTGACCTTTGTCTTGTTATAACTGACCTTTGTCTTGTCATAGCTGGCCTTTGTCTTGTTATAGCTGGCCTTTGTCTTGTTATAGTGCCTTTGTCTTGTTATAACTGACCTTTGTCTTGTTATAACTGACCTTTGTCTTGTTATAACTGACCTTTGTCTTGTTATAACTGGCCTTTGTCTTGTTTAACTGACCTTGTCTTGTTAGTAACTGCCTTTGTCTTTTATAACTGACCTTTGTCTTGTTATAACTGACCTTTGTCTTGTTATAACTGACCTTTGTCTTGTTATAACTGACCTTTGTCTTGTTATAACTGACTTTGTTTGTTATAACTGACCTTTGTCTTGTTATATCTGGCCTTTGTCTTGTTATAACTGACCTTTGTCTTGTTATAACTGGCCTTTGACTTGTTATAACTGACCTTTGTCTTGTTATAACTGGCCTTTGTCTTGTTATAAACTGACCTTTGTCTTGTTATAACTGGCCTTTGTCTTGTTATAACTGGCCTTTTCGTTGATATAACTGACCTTTGTCTTGTCATAACCGGCCTTTTTCTTGTTATAACTTCCTTTGTCTTGTTATAACTGACCTTTGTCTCATTATAACTGGCCTTTGTTTTGTTATAACTGGCCTTTGTTTTGTTATAACTGGCATTTGTCGAGTTACAACTGACCTTTACCTTGTTATAACTGATCTTTGTTTTGTTATAGCTGGCCTTTGTCTTGTTATAGCTGGCCTTTGTCTTGTCATAGCTGGCCTTTGTCTTCTCACAGCTGGCCTTTGTCTTCTCACAGCTGGCCTTTGTCTTGTCATAGCTGGCCTTTGTCTTGTTATAATTGGCCTTTGTCTTGTCACAGCTGGCCTTTGTCTTCTCATAGCTGGCCTTTGTCTTGTTATAGCTTGCCTTTGTCTTGTTATAGCTGGCCTTTGTCTTGTTATAGCTGGCCTTTGTTCTGTTAAGGCTGGCCTTTGTCCTGCTATAGCTGGCCTTTGTCCTGTTGTAGCTGGCCTTTGTCCTGCTATAGCTGGCCTTTGTCTTGTTATAGCTGGCCTTTGTTCTGTTAAGGCTGGCCTTTGTCCTGTTGTAGATGGCCTTTGTCCTGTTGTAGCTGGCCTTTGTCAAGTGAACACGAGAGACAAGCAAGAGGCATGACCATCAAGTTGAGGACAAAAACGAAGTGCAGCAAATAAAAAGAATACTTTGGTGAAGAAATGGGGCAGTCCATCCATTTCCCGTATATTTCTGACTGTTACATCGTTCATACATTGTTATGTGTTTATTGATTTGCTATCTACAACACATTGTACGGTAGTGGTGTGTGTGTGCTTGTGTGTGTGTATGTGTGTGCTTGTGTGGTGGTGTGTGTGTGTGTGTGTGTGTGTGTGTGTGTGTGTGTGTGTGTGTGTGAGTGTGTGTGTGTGTGTGTGTGTGTGTGGTGTGTGTGTTGTGCGCACGAGTGTGTGTATACGTGTGTGTGTGTGTGTGTGTGTGTGTTTGTGTGTGTGACTGTGTGTGTGATTTGTGTGATTGTGTGTGTGAGTGTGTGTATGTGAGTGAGTGTATGTGTGTGAGTGAGTGAATGAGTGAGTGAGTGAATGAGAGTGTGTGTATGTGTGTGTGTGTGTGTGTGTGTGTGTGTGGTGTGTGTGTGTGTGTGTGTGTGTGTGTGTGTGTGTGACCCAAAGAGAAAGTACTTGACAGGTTTGCTAAAGTGGATGAAAGGGTGGGAAAGATACTGGTAGCAACATGGAGGGTCATGATCGCCAACGCTATGCAGCAAGGCACATGATGATGATGATGATGATGATGATGATGATGATGATGATGATGACGACGAGACGATGATGATGATGAATGACAGACGACGAGACGACGACGATGATGATAGATGATGAGATAGATGATGATGATGAGAGATGATGATGTGATGATGATGATGACGACGACGATGATGATGATGATGATGATGATGAGACGAGACTGACGATGATGATGACGATGATGATGATAATGATGATGATGAAGATGATGATGATGATGATGAGTGACCGCGACGCTACTATCCCATGAAGACCCACGACCAGGTGATAAGACATATGATCTACTATCCCACATGAAGACCACACAGGATGATAGGCCGTATGCTCTACTATCCCACATGAAGACCCACACCAGGTGATAAAGACCAGTATGCTACTATCCCACATGAAGACCCACACCAGGCGATAAAGGACCAGTATGCTACTATCCCACATGAAGACCCACACCAGGCGATAAAGGACCAGTATGCCTACTATCCCACATGAAGACCCACACTAGGCGATAAAGGACATATGCCTACTATCCCACATGAAGACCCACACAAGCGATAAAGGACCAGTATGCCTACTATCCCACATGAAGACCACAAAGGCGATAAAGGACCATATGTCTACTATCCACATGAAGACCCACACAAGGCGATAAAGACCAGTATGCCTACTATACCACATGAAGACCCACACAAGGCGATAAAGGACCAGTATACCTACTATCCACATGAAGACCCACACAAGGCGATAAAGGACCAGTATACCTACTACCACATGAAGACCCACACAAGGTGATAAAGGACCAGTATGTCTACTATACCACATGAAGACCCACACAAGTGATAAAGGACCAGTATGTCTACTATACCACATGAAGACCCACACAAAGTGATAAAGGACCAGTATGCAACTATACCACATGAAGACCCACACAAGGTGATAAAGGACCAGTATACCTACTATCCACATGAAGACCCACACAAGGCGATAAAGGACCAGTATGCCACTATACCACATGAAGACCCACACAAGGTGATAAAGGACCAGTATACTACTATCCACATGAAGACCCACACAAAGCGATAAAGGACCAGTATGCTACTATACCACATGAAGACCACACCAAGGCGATAAAGGACCAGTATGTACTATACCACATGAAGACCCACACAAAAAGTGATAAAGGACCAGTATGTAACTATACCACATGAAGACCCACAAGGCGATAAAGGACCAGTATGTCTAACTATACCACATGAAGACCCACACAAGGTGATAAAGGACCAGTATACCTACTATCCCACATGAAGACCCACACCAGGTGATAAAGGACCAGTATGCCTACTATACCACATGAAGACCCACACCAGGTGATAAAGGACCCAGGGAGAAAATATTGAACGGACTTGCACGGTAGCTGAGGACAGAGAGGGTGGAAGATGTCCTTGAAACAACAAGGGATAGAGACATATGGAGGGCCATGATCGCCAACGCCATGCGGCAGGGCACATGATGATAATGATGATGCCTATTATCCCACATGAAGATCAACATTATGCAATAAAGGACAGTATGCCTACTGTCCATGAAACCCAATTAGGCGATAAGGACCAGTATGCTACGAGATGTGGTTTCTCAGAAGAATGTTGAGAGTTCCATGGACAGCAAAGAAACACAAACGAGACAGTCTTGATGGAGACAGACACAAGTAGATCACTCATAAGGAAGATTAGGAAAAGACAGGCAAAATTTATAGGCCACTTTATGAGGAAGGGGGATTTGGAGCACCTGGTCACAACGCGTTAACGGGAAAGCTGGAGGGAAAGGAGCACCGGATAGACCCAGGGAGAGAATGCTGGACGGACTTGCAGAGTGGCCGGGGATGAGGAGGGTGGGGGAGATGCTAGGGGCAACGAGAGATAGAGATGGTTGGAAGTCCATGGTCGCCAACACCATGCGACAGGGCACCTGATGATGATGATGATGATGATGTCTATTATCCCACATGAAGACCGCACCAGGCGATAAAGGACCAGTATGCCTACTATCCCATATCATATTATGCAGTATGCCTTCTATCACACACCCAAACGTGGCGATAAATGACCAGTACGCCCACGCATCCGTGGAATCAATGGGAGAGTCCATCACTTATCTACGTATGGCGTCAATATCTATCCACAGCTTTGACAAATAAAGCCAATAGTGCACCATGTCTATTGGTCTAGACTGGACCTGAAGGCGACAGCCCTCTCCCCTCTTCAACCCCTCCCCCCCGACACCACACACACACACAACACACACACATACACACACACACAACACACATACACACACACACACATACACACCACACACACCACACTACACACACACACACACACACACACAACACACCCACACACACACACAAACCACACACACACACCACACACACACACACACAACACACACTTTGTTTTTTCTTTCGGAATTTTCTACTGAATTTTTTTTTTTTTTTTTGGTAACTGATTTGTTTTTCTTTTAATCAGCTACTTAATAATCACACACGAGCGCGTGCGCACACAAATACACATGTACACACGTACACACGCACACACACAGACACACACACACGTACACACACATACATATATACACATACACACACAGAGATATATAGATGCATAGATAGAGAGACAGACAAACAGATAGATGGATAGATAAACAGATAGACAGACAGACAGACAGATAGATAGATAGATAGATAGATAGATGATAGATAGATAGATAGCATATAGATAGATAGATAGATAGATGATAGATAGATAGATGGAGTGGATGGATGGATGATGGATCATACATACATACATACATACATATTTACATACATACATAGATGGATAGACAAATAGATAAATAGAGAGAAAGAGAGATAGAGAGATAGATGGACAGATAGATAGGTAGATAGATAGATAGATAGATAGATAGATAGATAGATAGTAGATAGATAGATAGAGAGTAGATAGAAGAGAGAAGATAGATAGATAGATAGGTAGATAGATAGATGGACAGGTAGATAGATAGATAGGTAGATAGATAGATGGACAGGTAGATAGATAGGACAGGTAGATAGATAGATGGACAGGTAGATAGATAGATGGACAGATAGACGGACAGATACATACATACATACCTACATCAATACATACATACATACATACATACATAATACATACTAAATACATTCATACATACATAATACATACATTCATACATACATTCATACATACATACATAATACATACATACATGTGTACATACATGTACATACACCTTTTCTCCTCTGCATAAATCCTGACCTCACTCAACCCCCTCTGTAGCCTGTCTCCGCTCGGAGTGGAATCACATTGTAATATATATTTGTATATAATATGCTCTCTATAATTTTCCATTGCTTTTATTCTTTTCCCCCATTTATAGCCATGTGTGAGTGTATGTGTGTGTGTGTGAGCGCGCGTGCGTATGTGTATGTTCAGCGCTTAGATTTGATTTCTATCAAGATTTTGCGCTATATAAATATTGTGATTATTATTATTATTATTATACATACATACATACACACACACATTGTGTACATACATAATACATACATACATACATACATGTATACATACATACATACACACATACATACACGCACACATACATACACACATACACATATACATACATACATACATGCATACACACACACATACATACATACATACATACATGCATACATACACACACATACATACATACATATATTACATACATACATACACACACACATACATACATACACACACATACATACATACATATATACATACATACATACATACATATATACATACGTACACACACATACATACATACATACGTACATACATACACACATATACATACATACATATACTACATACATACATACATACACACACATACATACACACACACATACATACATACATACATACATACACACACAAAACATACATACACACATACATACATAACATACGCACACACATACATACATACATACACACATACATACATATATACATATATACATACATACATGTATACATACACACATACATACGTACATATATTCATACATACATACATTTGCATACATACATAATACATACATATACATACATACATACATACATACATACATACATACATACATACATACATAGACCGTCTGTTGTTTCTATGTAGCTCTGTGTGACACAAAAGTATGTGACAAACAGTCAGACGGCCGGATGGACGGACAAACAGACATATAGACAGACAAACAGACAGACAGAAGGACAGACAAACAAAGACAGATGAACGGACAGACAGAGACAGACAGACTGTCAAAGACAATCAAGCAGAGAAAGAAAATAGGAAAAAGGAGAAGAAGAAACCTATGAATAAAAGATTGAAGTAGACAATGAAAGGGAGCTGAAATAACAAGTCGGAGAAATGAAAAGCACCAGCTTACCTGTGGTCAATCACAAGGCAGAGAGAGAAGGTCAGTCTCCGCAAAGAATGGGTAATTTCCACATAGGTTGGTCAATCTTCACAAAGGATGGATAACCTCCACAAAGAATTGTCAGTTTCCACGAAGAATTGCCAGTCTCCGATGAAAGATAAATTTATCTACACAAAGATTGGTCACTGTTTGCACAAAGAATGTTCAGTCTCCTCAAAGAAAGGTCGATCTCCAAAGAAAGATGAATTTATCTACACAAAGATTGGTCACTCTCTTCACAAGATTGGTCACTCTCTCACAAAGAATGGTCACTCTCTTCACAAAGAATGGTCAGTCTCACGAAGAATGGTCAACTGCCAGTCTCCACAAAGAATTGTCGATCTCCGATGAAAGATAAATTTATCTACACAAAGACGGTCACTGTCTTCACAAAGAATGGTCAGTCTCCACAAAGAATGGTCGATCTCCCAAGAAAGGTTAATTTATCTACACAAAGACGGTCACTGTCTTCACAAAGAATGGTCAGTCTCCACAAAGAATGGTCGATCTCCGATGAAAGAAATTTATCTTCACAAAGATTGGTCACTGTCTACACAAAGAATGGTCAGTCTCCACAAAGAAAGGTCGATTTCCAGAGAAAGATGAATTTATCTTCACAAAGATTGGTCACTGTCTACACAAAGAATGGTCAGTCTCCACAAAGAATGGTCGATCTCCAAAGAAAGGTCAATTTATCTACACAGAGATTGGTCACTGTCCTCAGAGATGGTCAGTCTGCAGAAAGAATGGTCAACTCAACAAACGATTGTTAATTTCCGCAAAGAACGGTCAGCCTTCCGCAAAGAATAGTGAGTTTTCACACACAGAATTGTCAATCCGCAATGTAAGTCATACAAGAGATTGGCCAAACGTGGCAGTCTCGGCAAACGATTGTTAATCTACACGAAGAATTGTCAACCCACAAAGAAAAGGACAGTCTATATTACACAATAGAATGGTCAGTCGCCCGAGGAATGGTCATCTACATAATTAGTAGCCATTACATAAAATGGTTAACCTTCACAATGAATGGTCAGTATATATTTACAGAGAACGTCAGTTTTCACAAAGAATGGCCAATAGACACAATAATGGCCAATGTACACAAAGTGTGTCAGTATACACAAAGAATAGCTGAGTACACAAACAATGGCCATGTATACAAAGAATGGCCAGTTTATACAAAGAATAGCCAATGTATACAAAGAATGGCCAGTGTACACAAACAATAGCCAATTATACGCAAAAAATGGCCAATGTACTCAAACAATAGCCAATCTTCTTTGGCCACTCTTAAAACGATCAGTCAACACAACTCACGATGGGCAGATAGTCAAACTTTTGTCCACTCTGCTTTTCCATTGCCCAGTCACGTGACCACTGCTCGCACGTGCACAATGACCAAATGGCCAAAATGTTGTTCTTCTGTCTTTGTTTCCACTGGTCACTCTTACAACAGCCTACTGGCCAGATTCTATTTCGACTTAATGTGTCCTTTCTTCCTTTATACAAGCCTGTCTTGAATTGCCCACTGACCACACTTAAATATGGCAAAATGGCCAAAAACTGTATGTCCGTACTTTTCCTCCGGCCCGCTCTTAAACCTTCATTGGTCGTACTACCACAATGGCTAAATGGCCAAAATATTATCCTTCTTTCTACTTTTCAGTCGCCACTTTTCAAACGGTCAGCTAGTTAACTTCACAATGGCCAAATAGACAAAATATTGTTCTTATCTCTTGACCAAATAGCCAAAATATTGTTTTCTCTTTTATCCAGTCTTTAAACGGCCAGCTAATTAACGTCACAATGGCCAAATCGCCAAAATATTCTCCTTATCTCTTCTTTTTACTATCCACTCTTCGAGTGACCACTCACTTAAATTCACAATGGCCGAACGGCCAAAAATATTGTGTTTCTCTCTACTTTTCAATGGCCACTCTTTAAACGGCCAATGGTTTCATTCCGCGATGGCCAAATGACCAGATGTGTTCCTGGTGTCTTTCCACACAGTCTCTGGAAGTCACCGTCAGCACTGTAGCCCGAACATTTGTCGTCTGGTCCCTCGTCCTGTTCTCCTTCACCGAGTTATTGTCAGCACAGCAGAGGGAACACTGGAATCACGTCCGAGGAGAGAGGGATGGAGGGATGGAGGGATGGAGGGAAAGGTTGGGTGAGAGGGAAGGTGGGGTGTGAGTCAATCAGTTTGTCATCATTTGCGTGGTGAGGAGGTTGCTCAGTTATCCACACTGCGCCTGACTGCAGACAAAAACACACAGGAATATTAGTGACGACAAGCAAGACAAGCAATTTTTCATTCCCCTCCACCTTCTCTCCCCTTCCTTCCCCACCCTCCACTAGTCCTTGACGAACGCCGTGGTCTGGGAGGTGGGGGGGGTGTTAGTTTTTTTAGGATAGGACGTTAAACGAAGATACCGTGTGTATCATGCATTTTGCGCACGAAAAGATCCCGCGGCAAAAAGAGTTGTCCATTACAGATTGTATTGAAAAGTTGGACTTTCCTGGGAAAACCAAAATGCTTGCATACAGTAAAATAACGAGAGGCGCCGTACTGAGACGACGGGCTTTACTAAGGGAGATAACTAACATTTCATATTGGAAACAATCCGATCAGACAAAACAGAAAATAATGGAATCCAATGGAAAAACATGGAATGATTGTTGTTGACTGCAGGTACAAAGACATATTCATAGTGCTGACTTCACACCGGCAGATCTGGACAACATATATCGTGAATGCCTCATGCAAGCAACCAGTCGTAATAATAACGATAACAAGACAAAGAACAAGAAGAACAAGAACGAGAAGAACAAGAACAAGATCAAGAACAAGAAGGAAAAGAAGAAGAACAAGATGAAGAAAATGATGATGATGATGATGATGATGATGATGATGATGATGATGATGATGATGATGATGATGATGATGATGATGATGATGATGATGATGATGATGATGATGATGATGATGATGATGATGGTGGTGATGATGATGATGATGAAAAAGAAGACCAAAAAAAACAAGAAGAAAAGCTAGTGGTGGTTAGCGCAACGGACTACCGACTGAAAGGTTGTAAGTTCCAGTCCCACCAATCCTCTTAAAATCATTGTAGGATTTCTTAGCTCTGATCGGCTCTTTCCCAGAGTTAAGTGTGCTATGGGCTTATTGGGAAGACAGGGACCAGCACAGTCGGGTGTCATTCACTTCAAAAATGCGTCATTGACTTGTGTTGCTCAGACCCCCTGACCAACACCACATGTGTCTGTATCTCTCCGGCCTGGTTGACGCCAGGATAAGTATGACAGTAAGGATCGTGATTATCAGTTGCATTGTTGTTATCATCATCATAGTTTTGCAAAATTGTCCAAGCTTATTTGGGTATTAAGATGAAATACAAAATGAGACAAAGAAGGTGTGACTACAAAACTGCCTGAGCGCAATGATCCTAAAAATCATAAATCATCATCATTATCATCATCATCATCATCATCATTATCATCATCATCATCATCATAACCATCACCATCATCATCGTCACCACCACCATCGTCGTCATCATCATCATTATCACCACCACCATCATCGTCATCATCACCATTATCATCACCAGCATCGTCATCACCAGCACCACCATCGTCATCATCACCATCATCATCACCACCACCACCGTCGTCATCATCATCATCATCACCATCAGCAGCACCACCACCACCACCAGCATCGTCATCACCAGCACCATCATCGTCATCATCACCATCATCATCACCACCACCACCGTCGTCATCATCATCATCATCACCATCAGCAGCACCACCACCACCATCATAACTATCATCATCACCACCACACCGTCATCATTATCATCATCACCATCATCACCATCAGCAGCAGCAGCACCACCATCATAACTATCATCATCACCACCACACCGTCATCATTATCATCATCACCATCATCACCATCAGCAGCAGCAGCACCACCATCATAGCCATCAAAATCAATTGTGTAGCAATAGTCATAACGTAATAACCATGTTCTTTTAGCACCATGTTCAACTACACATATTTTTTTGACATCAATGATTATACACACTGAATAGCTTTAGCAATTTCCAAGCAGACATTTGAAATAATTGGTGCAAGCTCGATTTTCATTTATTAATTTTTTTATGTATTTCTTTATCTATTGATACATGTATTTTTTGTTTATTTATCTATTTATTTATTTATTTATTCATTCATTTATTTATTTATTTATTTATCTATTTGTTTGTTTGTTTGTTTATTTTTTAGTCATGTATTATCTATTTATTTATTTCTTTACTTATCTATTTATTCATTTATTTATTATTTTACCTGTACAAGATTGATTTATGATTTATAATGTTTTGAACTTGCAATTTCTCCAGGCCCTATTCCATTGAAATGGTCGGACTTAAGACTCAAACCAAAAGCAGACACTGTGACACAAAACGTCGGTTCCACCAAAATCATCACTTTCTGTCCCTTATTGTTGTTTAAGTACAAAAACATAGAAGCCATGTGCTGTTATTGGAAAATGGATAATGCACGTCTTCGCATAACACACTTTCTGACCTTTCACGTTGATAATGATGTTGGGACCCTATCCTTCACATTGTGTAGTCTTAGTATATCATAAAATATCAAACTGTGGGCAGTCGCATGGTCCTAGAGAGTTAAGGGCCAGCTTCTCCACAATATACGAGTAATCTGTGCAAATACTGAAAATACTGTAGAAACCTTAAGTGAACTTTGATACCAGTTCCAAGTAACATCTGGGATACGTCAAGGATGTGTTCTATCACCTTCATCATTTACATGGACAAAATCACTCAAGATACAAACCCGGATCCTCTCAATGAACTACTATAACCAAGCGATCATGAGCTAGGACAAAACACAGTGGCAAAAACAAGTTAGACAACAGATGTGAACAGTATGTATGGTACATGTTCTAAACTACCAACTTCCCTCCGCCCTCCTTTCTAAAAAACCTAGGCATGTCTATAGAAATACAAGTTGGATTGATCAGTGCAGACTTTGTGCCCACACTGACTTATCACAGACACAAAAGAACTGTAAAAAAAACTCTTGAAAGAAAGATCACGCGCGTAAGATCAGATGTCCAGGAACAGCGGCAGGTAAGGCCAGAAGGCACTAATTAAACACCAAGAGATTCGTAAGATGGTTGGAACAACACCTGTCAACCATTTCATCACACAACAGCGGATCAAGTGGTTTGGCCACCTGACCAGGATGCCAGTCAAGCAGCCAGCCCTTCCAGATTACAACACCATATGCCAGTCAATCAGCCAGTCCTTCCAGTGTACAATACTAGATACCAGTCAACCAGCCAGCCATTCCAGCTTATAACACCAGTCAACCAGCCAGCCATTCCAGCTTTTAACATCAGATGCCAGTCAACCAGCCAGCCCTTCCAGCTTACACCACCAGATACCAGTCAACCAGCCAGCCCTTCCAGCTTACACCACCAGATACCAGTCAACCAGCCAGCCCTTCCAGCTTACACCACCAGATACCAGTCAACCAGCCAGCACTTCAGCTTACAACACCATATGCCAGTCAACCAGCCAGCCCTTCCAGCTTACAACACCAGATACCAGTCAACCAGCCAGCCCTTCAGCTTACAACACCATATGCCAGTCAATCATCCAGCCCTTCCAGCTTACAACACCAGATACCAGTCAAGCAGCCAGCCCTTCCAGCTTACAACACCAGATGCCAGTCAGCCAGCCAGCCCTTCCAGCTTACAACACAGATACCAGTCAACCAGTCAGCCCTTCCAGCTTACAACACTAGATACCAGTCAACCACCCAGCCCTTCCAGCTTACAACACCAGATACCAGTCAACCAGCCAGCCCTTCCAGCTTACAACACCAGATACCAGTCAACCACCCAGCCCTTCCAGCTTACAACACCAGATGCCAGTCAACCAGTCAGCCCTTCCAGCTTACAACACCAGATACCAGTCAACCAGTCAGCCCTTCCAGCTTACAACACCAGATGCCAGTCAACCACCCAGCCCTTCCAGCTTACAACACCAGATACCAGTCAACCAGTCAGCCCTTCCAGCTTACAACACCAGATACCAGTCAACCAGTCAGCCCTTCCAGCTTACAACACCAGATGCCAGTCAACCACCCAGCCCTTCCAGCTTACAACACCAGATACCAGTCAACCAGTCAGCCCTTCCAGCTTACACCACCAGATACCAGTCAACCACCCAGCCCTTCCAGCTTACAACACCAGATGCCAGTCAACCACCCAGCCCTTCCAGCTTACAACACCAGATACCAGTCAACCAGTCAGCCCTTCCAGCTTACAACACCAGATGCCAGTCAACCACCCAGCCCTTCCAGCTTACAACACCAGACAACCAGCCAGCCCTTCCAGCTTACAACACCAGATGCCAGTCAACTAGTCAGCCCTTCCAGCTTACAACACCAGACAACCACCCAGCCCTTCCAGCTTACAACACCAGATGCCAGT
>CM060308.1:102964816-102977316 GCA_030674185.1 Monoplex corrugatus | reverse complement strand
TCCTGTTTCCATTCTGTCTTTTCCACTATGTCCTCTTTCCACTCTGTTATTTTCCACTATGTCCTGTTTCCACTCTGTCTTTTCCATTATGTCCTGTTTCCACTCTGTCTTTTCCACTATGTCCTCTTTCCACTCTGTCTTTTCCACTATGTCCTGTTTCCACTCTGTCTTTTCCACTATGTCTTTTTCCACTCTGTCTTTTCCACTATGTCCTGTTTCCACTCTGTCTTTTCCACTATGTCCTCTTTCCACTCTGTCTTTTCCACAATGTTTGTCCTGTTTCCACTCTGTTATTTTTCCACTATGTCCTGTTTCCACTCTGCTATTTTTCCACTATGTCCTGTTTCCACTCTGTCTTTTCCACTATGTCCTGTTTCCACTCTGTCTTTTCCACTATGTCCTTTTCCACTCTGTCTTTTCCACTATGTCCTGTTTCCACTCTGTTATTTTTCCACTATGTCCTCTTTCCACTCTGTCTTTTCCACTATGTCCTGTTTCCACTCTGTTATTTTTCCACTATGTCCTCTTTCCACTCTGTCTTTTCCACAATGTCCTGTTTCCACTCTGTCTTTTCCACTATGTCCTCTTTCCACTCTGTTATTTTTCCACTATGTCCTCTTTCCACTCTGTCTTTTCCACTATGTCCTGTTTCCATTCTGTCTTTTCCACTATGTCCTCTTTCCACTCTGTTATTTTTCCACTATGTCCTGTTTCCACTCTGTCTTTTCCACTATGTCCTGTTTCCACTCTGTCTTTTCCACTATGTCCTGTTTCCACTCTGTCTTTTCCACTATGTCCTCTTTCCACTCTGTCTTTTCCACTATGTCCTGTTTCCACTCTGTCTTTTCCACTATGTCCTGTTTCCACTCTGTCTTTTCCACTATGTCCTCTTTCCACTCTGTCTTTTCCACTATGTCCTCTTTCCACTCTGTCTTTTCCACTATGTCCTCTTTCCACTCTGTATTTTTCTCACTGTCTGTCCTTTTTCCATTCTGTCTGTCCTGTTTCCACTCTGTCTTTTTCTCACTGCCTGTTCTGTTTCCATTCTGTCTGTCCTGTTTCCACTCTGTCTTTTTCCACTGCTGTCCTTTTCCATTCTGTCTGTCCTGTTTCCACTCTGTATTTTTCTCATCTGTCTGTCCTGTTTTTCACTGCTGTCCTTTTTTTCTCACATGTCCTGTCCTGTTTCCATTCTGTCTTTTTCTCACTGTCTGTCCTGTTTCCATTCTGCCTTTTTCTCACTGTCTGTCCTGTTTCCACTCTGCTTTTTCTCACTGTCTGTCCTGTTTTCCACGCTGTCTTTTTCTCACATGTTGTCCTGTTTATCCATTTCTGTCTGTCCTGTTTTCTCCATCTGTCTGTCCTGTTTCCACTCTGTCTTTTTCTCACTGTCTGTCCTGTTTCCATTCTGTCTTTTTCTCACTGTCTGTCCTGTTTCCATCTGTCTTTTTCTCACTGTCTGTCCTGTTTCCACTCTGTCTTTTTCTCACTGTCTGTCCTGTTTCCATCTGTCTTTTTCTCATTGTCTGTCCTGTTTCCATTCTGTCTTTTTTCTCATGTCTGTCCTGTTTCCATTCTGTCTTTTTCTCACTGGTCTGTCCTGTTTCCATTCTGTCTTTTTCTCACTGTCTGTCCTGTTTCCACTCTGTCTTTTTCTCACTGTCCTGTCCTGTTTCCATTCTGTCTTTCTTCTCACTGTCTGTCCTGTTTCCACTCTGCTTCCTTTTCCATCTTTTTCTCCTGTCTGTCCTGTTTCCATTCTGTCTGTCCTGTTTCCACTTCTGTCTTTTTCTCATTCTGTCTGTCCTGTTTCCATTTCTGTCTGTCCTGTTTCCACTCTGTCTTTTTCTCATTGTCTGTCCTGTTTCCACTCTGTCTTCTTTTCCACTCTGTCTGTTTCTATGTCTTCTGTTTCCATTCTGTCTTTTTCTGTCTGTCTTCTTCCACACTGTCTATCCTGTTTAAATTCGCCTGTTTCCACTCTAGCTGCCCGTTTCCATTCTGTCTGTCCTATTTAGACTCTGTCTGTCTTTTTCCACTCTTTTTTCACACTGTGTTTTTTCACTCTGTCTGTCCTGTTTCCATTTTTTTTTCACTCAGTAAAGTTTCCACTCTGTCTGTCCTATTTCCACTCTGTCTTTGTTCATTCTGTCTAATGTTTTTTCCACTCTGTCTGTCTATTTTAAACTGTATCTGTTTCGTTTTTCCCTCTCTCCATCTGATTTCCCATCACTCAAAGTGTCTGTTTAAATGTCACCACCTTTGTTTTCTGATCAAAAAGATCAGAAATAAAATCTCGCTTCAATTTAGCGAGTAAACATGTTATTGTATAAATTGTGCCAAGGCTGAACGTTACAATTATACAATTCTTTTTCTGTTTGAATACTATGCAGTGGAGACATTGTACAGGAGTACAAAAAAAATATTCTTTTGAATCTGGGTGGGTTTGTTTTGTTGTTTTGTTGTTGCTGCTGTTGCTGATGCTGGCGTTGCTGTTGTTGTTGTTGTTGTTGTTGTTGTTGCTGTTGTTGTTGTTGTTGCTGTTGTTGTTGTTGTTGTTGTTGTTGTTGTTGTTTTCTTGGTATTTTGGATTTTTTTTTAATATACGCTATTTTTTGTTTATAAATTTTGAGTGTCATAGCTTGATTTTTCAAACTATTTGATTGTTTTTGTCCATACAGAAAATTGAAATATCAGTTCTTTAACCAGATATGGTTACATTAGCGCTTAGATTTGATTTTAATCAAGATTTTGCGCTATATAAATATTGTAATTATAAATTAATTATTATTATTATAACTATTTTAGAAGAAAAGTTGTCTTTCAACAAACAAAACAACATAGATTCTATTTCAAATATACCAGCTTGAAAAAAAAAGACCTTTATCTTGTAATTATGACTAGTTAAACCTTTGTTAACATTGTTGTCTTTGGAAAAGAACACTCATGGCTTTTAACTGTGACTTTTAACCTTTGTTAACATTTTGTCTTTGGAAAAGAACACTCATGGCTTTTAACTGTGACTTTTAACCTTTGTTAACATTGTTTTTTTGAAAAGAAACACTCATGGCTTTTAACTGTGACTTTAACCTTTGTTAACATTGTTGTCTTTGGAAAAGAACACTCATGGCTTTTAACTGTGACTTTTAACCTTTGTTAACATTGTTGTCTTTGGAAAAGAACACTCATGGCTTTATAACTGTGACTTTTAACCTTTGTTAACATTGTTGTCTTTGGAAAAGAACACTCATGGCTTTTTAACTGTGACTTTTAATCTTTGTTAACATTGTTGTCTTTGGAAACGAAACATTCATGGCTTTTAACTGTGACTTTTAACTTTTGTTTATTATAATGTGTTTGGAAAAGAAACACTTATAACTCTTAACCTTTGTTAACATTGTTGTGTTTGGAAACAAAACATTCATGGCTTTTTACTGTGACTTTTAACCTTTGTTAACTTTGTTGTGTTTGGAAAAAAAAACACTCATGGCTTATACCTGTGAATTTTAACCTTTTGCCAACTATAATGCGTTTGGAAAAGAAACACTCATGGCCTTAACTATGACTAGTAAAACCTTTGTCAACTTGATGTGTTTGAAAAAACGAAACACATGTGGATTAATTATGACTTATTAACTCTTTGTCCACTGTACAAAAACATACATGGCTTTTAGCAGTCAAGATAGTTTCTGATTCCTTTTATCACACAAATGTCTCTTGAAAAGAACTGGATTTGTCTCTTTCAGCAGCAATAAATTCTCTTTTAAAAATACATGTTTCGAGAACAAACGAGCAAATACTCTTTGTCTTTAAATAAAGACGACAGTATTATGTTTACGAGTACCATTTCTTTATGAAAAAATACATGCGTCGAGAGTAAACGAACAAAGACTCTTTGTCCTTAAACAAAGGCGACTGTATTATGTTTATGAGTCCTATTTCTTTATGAAAAATATACATGCGTCGAGAATAAACGAACACAGGCTCTTTGCTCTTAAACAAAGGCGACAGTATTATGTTTATGAGTGAAAAAAAAACACATGCGCCGAGAGTAAACGAACAAAGACTATTTGTCCTTAAACAAAGACGGCAGTATTATGTTTATGAGTCCCATTTCCTGATGAAAAAGATACATGCTTCGAGAGTAAACGAACAAAGACACTTTGTTATTAAAGAAAGGCGACAGTATTATGTTTATGAGTACCATTTCTTTATGAAAAATACATGCGTCGAGAGTAAACGAACAAGACTCTTTGTCCTTAAACAAAGGCGACGGTATTACGTTTATGAGTCCTATTTCTTTGTGAAAAAAATACATGTTTCGAGAGTAAACGAACAAAAACTTAGTCCTTAAATAAAAACGACAGTATTATGTTTATGAGTCCCATTTCTTTATCCTAAAATACGTGCTTCGAGAGTAAACAAACAAAGACTCTGTCCCAAACAAAGACGACAGTATTATGTTTAACAGTCCCAATATGCACGGTATTTCTGTGACCACAGAGTGTGAGACGCTGTTTAACACTGTTATGGTGATACATGACGATGGCCATGACAGTGATGGCACTATGCTGTTCCTTTCTGGACGGAGACTGCCAGTCAGGACTGTAGTCCACGCTTACTTTCATTATACATCCTATCGTCAGTCAGGCCTGAGAGATACAGACACCTGCAATGTTGGTCAGGAAATCTGAGCACAGGTCTGTATGACGCATCCGTGAAGAGGTGGAGATTTGACTGTGTTGTCCCAGTCTTTTTTTTTGTTTTGTTTTGTTTTTTTTCTGTTGTTTTTTTAACATTTAGCTCCGGGTAGGAGCTGGTAGGAACCGAAAAATCCCTCCATGATTTTGATAGGACTGACGGAATGTGAACCCATAGCCTCCAAATTGCAAGTCCGTTGTGTTGACCACGGCACCACGGCCACTAGCCGACAATACTATATTTATACGAACTTTTGGAAAATCATATGTATTCTGAAAAGTTAAGATATCACTTATCTTTCACCATAGAAGAGACTATTTAAGTTTAATACTTTTTGAAATATTTGTTTTCGGAAAAGAAAATTGCTCTTGTCCTAGTTTTGCTGGTTGGTGTTTGTTTGTTTGTTTGTTTGTTTGTTTGTTTGTTTGTTTGTTTGTTTGTCACAGCGAGGATACTATTCAATTCTTCATTAAACGTGCGTCTTAAGACAAAAGTTATCTTTTACAAATGAAAAAAAAGATAAATATTTAATAAAATATATCTGTTTGAAGAACAAGCACTCTTGTCTTTCAAAAACGAAGAAACATTAATTTTTCGATTATATACATATGACTTTAGAACGTGGTTCTCTCTGAGGTTGGAAAAAAAGAACGAAACAGTGAATCACTTATTGCATGTATGTGTTTAAAAAAAAAAAGAAACTCTCGTCTCTCACAAAAGAAGACAATGCTGAATTCTTTCTCAAATCAGATGTGCTTGGGGCAAACAGCACTTAGATTCGTTTTATCAGAATACGTCTGAAGTACAGACATACTTCTCTCTCCACAAAATGGACAGTACTCAATTCTTTCTCCAGATGTCATGTCTGAAGTACAGTTCCATCCTGAAGCACTAAGACTGATGTATTTTCTGGTCATCTCTAATGCTCCAGTCATTCGGGTGCTGTCAGTGTTTCGCTGGTACCGTCCCTTCTCCCATTTCAAAACTCAGCAGCGCATAAGGTTTTGCACAAGCTCATAGAGTCTGCCAGAGAAGTGCTAGCAGATTTAGGGAGGAGAAAAGCACGTATGAATGCCATGAATCACCCGTCTCTCTCTACTCTCTGTGTCCAAAGATAATGCCTTAAGACAGAAATTTAATCAAAAAATGAAGACAGCAGTAAATTCTCTTTCAAACAAATATAAAAACATTTCCAATATTTCGACGTTTGACCTTCCTCAGGATAAAGCAGCGATGATGTGGCATGATCATTTTTGCATTAAAGAATTCATTTCACTTCCTTAATTCGTTTCGTTTCTTTCCCCTACTTCCACAGTTATCATACAATTTACAAATACTTTAGAATTGCTAAGAGTAATTTTTGTAGCTTAATGAAAAAACAGGATATTACAGGAGGTGTGAGTAACGCTCTGTCCAGAAGATCAGAAAACTGGGGGTGGCTGTACATTCCAAACTTTCCAACACCATACGCAGCCAGCTGGTCACCCCCAAGGACAAAACCAGCAAACTCGACAAAGCTGGCATTATATACAGAATAGACTGCCAGGACTGTAACCAACATTATGTCGGTGAAACTGAACGCCCCTTCAGAAGAGACTAACAGAACACAAGAGGGACTCTTCTCCAGTAGGAGCTCACCTACACGCCGAAAAAATCAATTCAGTGCGGACAATGTCAACATCCTGGACAGAGAAAATAAGTGGTTCCAGCGAGGAGTCAAGGAGGCCATCTACATCGCAGCCACCAACCCCCCGCTCAACAGGGACCGGGGCCGTTACACCCTGCCCCCGGTGTACCATTCTCTGATTCGATCTCGTGAACTGGGTTCATCCCATGTTCGCGAGATCTGAGTAGAGATTCACGCAGACAGCATTAGAGCGCTGACGAAGATGGCGAGAACGCCATCGAAAGCTACGGAACTGTGAGTAGCGATTTTTACACTGTTGGGAGACCTTGTTCTTCAAAATTGGTAGCATTACAGGATATTTATGCTGCTGTGGATGTGGTGGCTGTTAGGGGTTTTTTTTCTACTATTTTTTGTTTATTTGTATGTTTTTGGCTATCTGTTGTGTAGCTTGACAAAGCCCAGTTAGCCTAAAATTTATGAAAAGCATCTGCCTTGTTTTGTCAGTTACATAAACATTCTCATTCCATTCTCGTGTGTTCCTGGTTTGAAGTAAATGTTTTGGAGAAGAAACACATACCATCCTGCAACAATCATGACACTCTTAAATCTCTTTATCCAGTATAAAGGTTTAGATAAGATATAAACACTTGTCTTGCAGTAAGAGAATAATATTCCACTGTTTATTAACTATGTGTCTCGGGGGGGAAAAACACTTAAATAATTGTCAACAACGTTGAAAATATTCATTTTTAAAATGTATTATGTTAGGAAAAATAAATCCAACTAAATGCATAAATACTAAATACAACTATCCTTCATCAAAGAAATCGATATCAAATTCTTTGTCAAATATAGAGTGCTTCGAGAAAAAAAATAGCATTTCAAACAAATGGAAGTCAACCTTAAATTCTTTTCCGACTTCTATGCGTCTCGAGAAGAATTTGACCAGTCTGTCACCAGCGAAGACGATAAAAAAAAAAAAAAACTCTGCATCAAAATTGTCTTTTTAGGGAAAACCGCACTTGATTTCCAAACAGAGAAGAGAATTGAATAGTTCCAGCAGCAAAGAGAAAAGTTCAAAATGTAGTCCTGGCAGGCAATTCGTTTCGATAAATTCTTTGTCCAATCTCTTTGTTTGAAGAAGAAACACAGTTTATTCCATCATCAAGGAAGACCAATGAATGAACACCAACAGCTCTGTCCTCTCTAGGGGGGACAACCGCCTCTTTAGCAGAAGAGCGACAGCAGACGACACAGCGCGGGAAGACCAGAGGGCGGAGAGCGTGCATTGCTGTGACGGCTGGACACGTTGTGCTGACTGCACGCTGCCATGCCGCTCACATCGCTACCACGACTAGCACACACACACACACACACACACACACACACACAAGCACGCATGCACACATACACACACACAGTCATACTCCAGCAAACACACACACACACACACACACCACGCTCACACACACACACCACACACACACACACGCGCGCGCACGCGCGCACACACACCACACACACACACAAGCTTACTCGCAACACACACGCACGCAGCACACACACATACATATGCACACAGGCACGCATGCACACACACATACAGCCATACACACACACACACACTCCAGCATCACACACAATACACATGCTCTCTCTCTCTCCTCTCTCATCTCTCTCTCTCTCAGCGCGCACACACACACAAAACACACTCTTCTCTTCTCTCTCTCTCTGCTCACACGGAGAAGATAGCAGACAGCATGAGACAGGGAGACGAGGCATGCTCCGCATCACACACACACAACACACATACACACACACACACACACACACACACGCACGCACGCACGCAGAACAGTGGTCGCATTCTCTCTCTCTCTCTCTCTCTCTCTCTCTCTCTTCCTCTTTCGCTCTCTCTCTTCTCTTCTCTTCTCTTTTCTCTTCTCTCTCTCTCTCTCTCTCTCTCTCTCTCTTCTCTTTCGCTTTCTCTGTCTCTCTTCTGTTCTCTCTCTCTCTCTCTCTCTCTCTCTCTCTCTCTCTCTCTCTCCCCTCACCTCACTATCTCTCATCTCTCTCTCCTCACTACCTCAGCAGACTAACGAGAGAGAAAGAGGAAGAGAAAACGGAGAAGAGAAAAGTGACTTGGGAACAAGAGCAAGAAAGATGGAAAAAGAGAGAGAAAGAGAGAAAGAGAAGCGAAAGAGAGAGAAGAGAAAAAAAGGACAAGGAGAGAAAGACAAAGTGAAAGGAGAAATAGAAAGAGAGTGTAGTGTGAGAAAGAGAGGTTAAGAAGATGAAGAACACATAACTAAAGGACACTAAAACAACTAGAAAACGGACCTAAATTGCCTTAAATTGCTTTCGCACATCTCATTTCCCTACAGCTAAAAAATGCGCTTAATACATGTTACCCATTTATCAATTCTAAGTAAAAGTACGCAAGACTTTATTGAACACATACAGGTGAATGGACCAGCAAGCAGAAAATGATAGGTAGAAATGACAGAAAGCAAAGGAACAAGCAGAAACAAAGAGAGTACAGAAACGAGGAAATTTCTAGCACAGAATTCTAGAAGGTGGGGATACTATTTATACTGAAAGAGCCCCCGGCATCCTACAGAGGAGAGAAGTGGCGGGGAGAGACACACACAGAGAAAAACAGAGCAGAGAGAGTGTGGATAGGAGAATGAGAGTGATCGAGAGAGAGAGATGTGGAGAGAGAGAGAGAGAGAGAGAGAGAGAGGAAAGAGAGAGAGAGAGAAAGAGAGAGAGAGAGAGAAGAAAGAGAGAGGAAGAAGAGAAAGAGAGGAGAGAAAGAGAAGAGAGAGGAGAGAGAAAGAGAGAGAGAAAGAGAGAGAAGAGAAGAGAGAGAGAAAGAGAGAGAGAGAAGAGAAGAGAAGAAAGAAAGAGAGAGAGAGAAAGGAAGAGAAAGAGAGAGAGAAGAGAGAAGAAGAGAGAGAAGAGAAGAAGAGAAAGAAAGAGAGAGAGAGAGAAAGAGAGGAGAGAGAAGAGAGAGAGGAGAAGAAGAAAGAGAAAAAGAAAGAGAGAGAGAAGAGAGAGAGAGAGAAAGAAAGAGAGAGAGAGAGAGAGAGAAAGAAAGAGAGAGAGAGAAGAGAAAGAGGAAGAAGAGAGAGAGAGAGAGAAAGAAGAGAAAAGAAGAGAAGAGAGACAGAGAGAAGAGAGAGAAGAGAGAGAGGGGAGAAAGAGAAGAGAAGAGAAAGAGAGAGAGAGAAGAAGAGAGAGAAGAGAGGAAAAGAGAGAGAGAGAGAAAGAGAGAGAGAAAGAGAAGAAGAGAGAGAGAAGAAGAGAGAGAGAGGAAGAGAGAGAGAGAGAAGAGAGAGAGAGAGAGAAGAGAAGAAGAAGAGAGAGAGAGAGAAAGAAGAGAGAGAGAGAAAGAGAGAGAGAGAGAGAGAAAGAGAGAGAGAAGATGAGAGAGAGAGAGAGAGAGAAAGAGGAGAGAGAGAGAGAGAGAGGAGAGAGAGAGAGGAAGAGAGGAGAGGAAGAGAGGAGAGAGAAGAAGAAGAGATGTGAGAAGAGAGAAAGACAGAGAAGAAAGCAGAGAGAGAAAGAGGAGACGAAAGACGAAGATGAGATGAGAGAGATGAGAAGATAAGGGTGGAAAAGCGAGAGATCAAGACCAAGAGAGGGGATGAAGGAGAAGAGTGTGAGAGAGTTGAAAAAGGTAAGAGGAAAAAGTAAGAATCAGAGAGAGAAAAAAGAGAGAAAATAGAATGGAGAGAAAGTGAAAAGAGGAGGAAGAGCCTGACGGAGTGAGAGTGAAATATAGTGTGTGAAGAGGACGGCAGAGCAGAAGGGAGACAGTCAGAAAGAACAATAGGGGGGAAAGAGAACACGAAAGAGAAGTGAATACGAATAAGTGAGAGTCAGGAAGAAAGAAAACAAGAGACAGTGATGAGAGGAGAAATAGAAATAAGGAAGAAGGAAAAGAAGGAATTATGAGGAGATGAGGAAGGGGGAGGAGAAGGAAGAGAGAGAGAGAGAAAGAAAGAGAGAGAGAGAGAGAGAGAGAAAGACAGAGAGAGAAAGACAGAGAGAGAAGAGAGAGAGAGAAAGAGAGAGAGAGGAGAAAGAAAGAGAGAGAGAGAGAGAGAAAGAAAAGAGAGAGAGAGAGAAGAAAGAGAGAGAGAGAAAGAAAGAGGAGAGAGAGAGAGAAAGACAGAGAGAGAAAGACAGAGAGAGAAGAGAGAGAGAGAGAGAGAAGAGGAGAGGAGAGAAAGAGAGAGAGAGAGAGAAAGAGAGTGAGAGAGGGACGTGATGATGGAGGGATGGAGGGAGGGAGGGAGGGGAGGGAGAGTAGAGCTGTGTGTGATAGCCAAGGGTGGCCACAAACCGTCATACTCTCACAGTTCAGACCAATAAATTGTGTTGTCAACAACTGACTCTTTCCCGCCACCTAGCGTCATCTGCTCTGCTTTATGCGTCACAGTATGATGTCCCATAATATTACGGCCGTTGGACAAACAGCGCCAGATACTCCAAACCAAGTCTTTCAGATGGGACGATAAAGCGAGAGGCCGTGTGCACGTGCAGCTTGCACATAAAACGGCTCAAAGATCCGTGCTGACCAAAGTCTATAGCACTATCCATTGTCACGCATGTAGAAATAAAAGAAAAACATAAACTGGTTGTTTCCCTACTGTTGTAAAATGTGTGGTTTTCTGGTAATGCAGCCTGCGTGATGTGAAGCAGTCGAAATTATTATTGTTCTTGTTGTTGCTTAAAGCCCAGCCGACTGCGCAGAGCCATATCAGGGCTATGACCATCTCAAACAGTACACCATACCTTACTGGGGGGGAAAAGAACACCTGGCAAAGCCAGTTAAGTGCACATGTCAATACATGTTGAGAGTTCCATGGACAGCAAAGAAAACAAACGAGACAGTCTTGATGGAGGGAGACACAAGTTAGATCACTCATAAGGAAGATTACGAAAAGTCAGGCAACATTTATAGGCCATTTTATGAGGAAGGGGATTTGGAGCACCTGGTCACAACGGGAAAGCTGGAGGGAAAGAGAACACCAGGTAGACCCAGGGAGAGAATGCTGGACGGACTTGCAGAGTGGCTGGGGATGAGGAGGGTGGGGGAGATGCTAGGGGCAACGAGAGATAGAGATGGTTGGAAGTCCATGGTCGCCAACGCCATGCGGCAGGGCACCTGATGATGATGATGATCAATACATTCGCGCACATAATCTAAGGACATGCCCTTGGCGTTGACCGCTCCGTCCAATTTATCACTGGGGGATTTAAAAAAAATGAATAAAAACATAAACATAACTAAGGATAATAAAACATAATAAAAACAGACCTAAAGTACCTTAACATGCTTTTGCACATCACCTTCCTTACAGCCAAACATGCACTTAATACATGTACCCAGCTATGAATCCTGAGAGACTTAACCCCGCACCCTGTCCACCAGCATCCTGCATTGCCAACTATGCTAGCAAAGCAAAAACTAAAACCTTTGATTCCCGCACCCTGTCCACCAGCATCCTGCATTGCCAACCATGCTAGCAAAGCAAAAACTAAAACCTTTGATTCCCGCACCCTGTCCACCAGCATCCTGCATTGCCAACTATGCTAGCAAAGCAAAAACTAAAACCTTTGATTCCCGCACCCTGTCCACCAGCATCCTGCATTGCCAACTATGCTAGCAAAGCAAAAACTAAAACCTTTGATTCCCGCACCCAGTCCACCAGCATCCTGCATTGCCAACCATGCGAGCAAAGCAAAAAATAAAACCTTTGATTCTCTCATCCTATCCACCAGCATCCTGCAGTTTGTGGATAGAGTGAGGGAGTCAAAGGGTTAAGTTTTTGCAGTTGGTGGGTAGGGTGCGGGACTCAAAGGGTTAAACCACAATTGTCAGTGGTGCTAGAGGCAAACACTGCACCAACTGCTGAACAGAAACAGAGGAACTCATGCAAACAGCCTGCGTGGTTCAGACAGCAGATGACACATGTTATCAAGTGGTCTTCCTGTCAGATGTCATCTCTGTTCTCCAGGCCCTTGAGAAAAACAAGCTCCCCTGTCTGACTAAGACCTTGCAGCAAATCACAACAACCAGAACAGTAGTCCTCCAGTGGATCCCCACTCACTGTGGGATATATTGAAACAAGACGGCAGATGAGCTAAAAACAACAAGAAC
>CM060308.1:102949816-102957316 GCA_030674185.1 Monoplex corrugatus | reverse complement strand
TTTCCTGCTTCCACTCTCTCACTCTCTCCCATTCTGTCTCCTCTCTCTCATTCTCTCCCTCTCTCTTTTTTCTCTCTTTTTGCCTCTCTCTCTCTCTCTCTCACTCCCTCTCTCTCTCACTCTCTCTCTCTCTTTCTCTCTCTCTCTCCCTCCCCTCTCTCATTCTCTCTCACTCTATCTCTTTTCCTCTTCTGCTGTCTCTCTGTCTCTCTCTCTCTCTCTCTCTCTCTCTCTCTCCTTTGCCTCTTCCTTCTTCCACTCTCACCCTTTTCACTCTCTCTTCCTCTCTCTCCTCTCATTCTCTCCCTCTCTCTTTTTCTCTCTTTCTGCTCTCTCTCTCTCACTCCTTCTCTCTCTCACTCTCTCTCTCTCCCTCCCTCTCTCATTCTCTCTCCTCTATATCTCTCTCTGTCTTCTGTCTGTCTCTCTCTCTCTCTCTCCTCTCCCTCTCTCTCTCTGCCTCTTCCTGTCTTCCCTCTCTCACTCTCTCACTCTCTCTCTCCTCTCTCTCATTCTCTCCCTCTCTCTTTTTTTCTCTCTTTTTGCCTCTCTCTCTCACTCACTCTCTCTCTTTCTCTCTCTCTCTCCTCCCCTCTCTCATTCTCTCTCACTTTATCTCTTTCCCTCTGTCTGTCTTCTCTCTCTCTCTCTCTCTCTCTCTCTCTCCCTCTCTCTCTCTCTCTCTCTCTCTCTCTCTGCCTCTTCCTGTCTTCCACTCTCTCACTCTCTCACTCTCTCTCTCTCCTCTCTCTCATTCTCTCCCTTTCTCTCTTTTTGCCCTCTCTCTCACTCCCTCTCTCTCTCACTCTCTCTCTCTCTCTCTCTTTCTCTCTCTCTCTCCCTCCCCTCTCTCTTTCTCTCTCTCTCTCTACCTCTGTCTTCCTCTCTCCCTCTGTCTTCCTCTCTCTCTCTCTCTCTCTCTCTCTCTCCCTCTCCCTGTCTCTCCCTCTCTGTCTCTCTCTCTCTCTGCCTCTTCCTGTCTTCCACTCTCTCACTCTCTCACTCTCTCTCTCTCCCTCTCTCTCATTCTCTCCCTTTCTCTCTTTTTGCCCCTCTCTCTCACTCCCTCTCTCTCTCACTCTCTCTCTCTTTCTCTCTCTCTCTCCCCCCTCTCTCATTCTCTATCACTCTATCTCTTTGCCTCTGTCTGTCTGTCTATCTCTCTCTCTCTCTTTCTCTCTGCCTCTTCCTGTCTTCCACTCTCTCATCTCTACCTCTCTGTCTCCCTCTCTCTCATTCTCTCCCTCTCTCTCTCTTTTCTCTCTTTTTGCCTCTCTCTCTCACTCCCTCTCTCTCTCTCTCTCTTTCTCTCTCTCTCTCTCTCCCTTCCCCTCTCTCATTCTTTCTCACTCTATCTCTTTTCCTCTGTCTGTCTGTCTCTCTGTCTCTCTCTCTCTCTCTCTCTGCCTCTTCCTGTCTTCCACTCTCTCCCCTCTCCTTTTTTCTCTCTTTTTGCCTCTCTCTCTCACTCCCTCTCTCTCTCACTCTCTCTCTTTCTCTCTCTCTCTCTCCCTCCCCCTCTCTCATTCTCTCTCACTCTATCTCTTTCATTCTTTCTGTCTGTCTGTCTGTCTCTCTCTCTCTCAACTTGAACGATTTTCCACCGTTTATTGGACAGTCACAAACTCTGTCTTCCTTCAAGTGTAGCTGGAAGATAATACACTTTTTCGTCCAGCAGTGATGTCCCCTTGTACATCTTCACTCTTTTGCCCCACTACCCTCCTCCTTCTCCTGTTTGTGTGTGCTTTGTGCCCTGGAGGTTTGGTCATTGTTGGGTGATTGCTTTGGTGAATGGTGAGAGTGCGTGTCTTTGGTCTGATTCTTGTATCAAGATTTGTCGCCTTATAAATGTCATCATTATTATTATTATTATTGTTATTGTTATTATCATTTTTTTTTAACATCATTATCATTATTATTGTTGTTGTTGTTGTTGTTATAGTTACTATTATTATACTATCATTATTACTGCTATTATCTATCTATCCATCCATCTAGCTAGCTAGCTAGCTATTTGTTTAGCTAGCTATCTGCCCGTCTTTCTATTTGTCCGTCTATCTATCTATCTATCTATCTATCTATCTATCTATCTATCTATCTGTCTGTCTATCTATCTATCTATTATCCATCTATCTATCTGTCTATCTATCTACCTATCTATCTATCTATCTGTCTGTCTGTCTATCTGTCTATCTGTCTGTCTGTCTGTCAATCTATCTATATATCTGTCTGATTGTCTATTTATCAATCTATCTGTCTGTCTGCCTGTCTGTCTGTCTCTCTCTCTCTCTCTCTCCTCTCTCTCTCTCTCTCTCTCTCTCTCCTTGTGTTTGTTTGTTTGTATGTATGTATGTGTGTATGTATGTATGTATCTACGTATCTAGCTAGCTAGCTAGCTGTCTGTCTGTCTGTCTGTCCTTCTGTCTATCTATCTATCTATATGTCTATCTGGCTATATATCTATATATCTGTCTATCTTTCTGTCCATCTATCTGTCTGTTTGTGTCCTTGTCTGTCTGTCTATCAGTCTATCTGTCTACCATAACAGTAAAGGACAGACGTACAAACGTGAGTCCTTTGAATAACCTGTTTGTCATTGATTCCACATCACCATACGTTCAGCAGACACTGAATGCAGTTCATGATCTTGTTGATTCTCTCCTAACACTCCCCTCTCCCTCCCCCCAACACACATTTCTGTCAATGTCAACGGCTGACACCAAATGCCAAAGTCTTCAAATTGGTTCTCCTCTTGGCTCTGATGTGGTGATGAAAGAGAGAGGAGATTTTGTGTGGTACTGTCTTTGGTATACAAATGGAGTCATGTCTGTGTTAACTTGTCATAGACTTGTGGACATGAAGGTGGGGTGGGGGGGTTGTACAAATGTGAGTTATATCTGTAGCTGACTTGTAGACATTACAGGTATATACAAATGGTTGTTATGTCTGTAGTAGACTTGTGGACATAAAGGTTATGTACAAATGTGAGTCACGTCTGTATTACTTGTCATAGACTTGTGGACATGAAGGCTATGTATAAATAGGGGCCATATCTGTATTACTTGTCACAGACTTGTGGACAAGAAGGCTATGTATAAATAGGGGCCATATCTGTATTACTTGTCGTAGACTTGTGGACATGAAGGTTATGTATAAATAGGGGTCATATCTGTATTACTTGTCACAGACTTGTGGACAAGAAGGCTATGTATAAATAGGGGTCATGTCTGTATTACTTGTCGTAGACTTGTGGACATGAAGGCTATGTATAAATAGGGGTCATGTCTGTATTACTTGTCATAGACTTGTGGACATGAAGGCTATGTATAAATAGGGGTCATGTCTGTATTACTTGTCATAGACTTGTGGACATGAAGGTTATGTATAAATAGGGGTCATATCTGTATTACTTGTCATAGACTTGTGGACATGAAGGCTATGTATAAATAGGGGTCATGTCTGTATTACTTGTCATAGACTTGTGGACATGAAGGTTATGTATAAATAGGGGTCATATCTGTCTTACTTGTCATAGACTTGTGGACATGAAGGCTATGTATAAATAGGGGCCATGTCTGTATTACTTGTCATAGACATGTGGACATGAAGGCTATGTATAAATAGGGGTCATATCTGTATTACTTGTCATAGACTTGTGGACATGAAGGCTATGTATAAATAGGGGCCATATCTGTCTTACTTGTCATAGACTTGTGGACATGAAGGCTATGTATAAATAGGGGTCATATCTGTATTACTTGTCATAGACATGTGGACATGAAGGCTTTGTATAAATAGGGGCCATATCTGTATTACTTGTCACAGACTTGTGGACATGAAGGCTATGTATAAATAGGGGTCATATCTGTATTACTTGTCATAGACTTGTGGACATGAAGGCTATGTATAAATAGGGGTCATGTCTGTATTACTTGTCATAGACATGTGGACATGAAGGCTATGTATAAATAGGGGTCATGTCTGTATTACTTGTCATAGACTTGTGGACATGAAGGCTATGTATAAATAGGGTCATGTCTGTATTACTTGTCATAGACTTTACTGATTGACCAAATGATTGATTGACCAGTTGACTGATTAACCAGTTGACTGACCGACCAGTTGCTTGATTGACCATTTGATTGATTGACCAGTTGACTGATTAACCAGTTGACACACCGACCAGTTGCTTGATTGACCATTTGATTGATTGACCAGTTGACTGATTTACCAGTTGACTGACCGACCAGTTGCTTGATTGACCATTTGATTGATTGACCAGTTGATTGATCGACCAGTTGACTGATAGAGTGACACGCTTACTGTTCAGGAGTGGCATCTTTTCCCAGATAGTTAAAAACACCATGCTACAGGCGCCGTGAGTTCCAGTCCCTGATGGGTCACAGACCTACTACTGATCCTTTTGCCCTGTTGGTTAAAACACCATGATGATTCTGCAGGGATCCTCAGTTCCAACCCCACGTGGACTACAGAACTAGAGCTGGTGTTTTTGCCCGCATGGTTAAAAACACCATGTGATTCTGCTGGAGTCGAGAGTTTGAACCCCCACATGGATCAAAGACGTAAAACTGGTCCTTTTGCCCTGTTGGTTCTTCTTCTTCTTTTTGGCGTACGCTGCTAAACAATCATCTGAGTCTGGGCGATGAATGCAGCCGTCTTTTCCAGCTCCTGTCTGCAGCCATGGAGTTTGGTTGTCAGCGGAGTGTCTGTCGGCCACACGTCCTGTCTTGCCACCTGGTGAAGGGGACATCTTTGGAGTATATGCTCCGTGGTTTGGTCTTCTTGACCGCAGGGACAGGTTGGGGAGGGCGCCAGCTTCAGTTTGCGGTACATGTGGCTGTTCAGCCTATTGTGACCAGTGCGCAACCTCACCAGGGCAACTTGCTGCTCTCTAGACAACAGGTGGTAGTCATCCCTGTGTCGTCTCGGCATGGAAAGCGCCCTGGTGATGCTCCTTTGCTCACTGTAGCTGACGCTGTTGTTAGGTTGTTCTTCTCTGGCTCCCTCCTTAGCAAGGATATCAGCTCGCTCATTCCCGGAGACTCCGCAGTGGGCTGAAATCCACTGCAGAACTGCTCTTCTGGTTGTGGCAACCTGGTGCAGAGCTCTAGACAGGAGGGGGAGCGTGTTGTTCTGGCATGCCTGTAGCACGGAGAGGGCATCAGACAAGAAGACAACTTCTCTGCAGTCACAGTCTGTAGCCTGAATCATGGAGGCAGCTTGCATGAGTGCTTCTGTCTCAGCACGGTAGTTTGTACGCCCTGTTGGTTAAAACACCATGCTACGGGTGTCATGTGTTCCAACCCCAGGTGGGTCACAGACCTTTTGCTCAAGTGCTATACTGATGATGTGTGGATCGTGGGTTTGATCCTCAAGAGGGCCAACATTTTGGCGCAGGGCGGTCAATCCTTTTGATAGAGCCAAGGACTCAAGATTTCATGTCTAGGGTTCAGTTCCAGTACACAACACACGCACAGACCACAGACACGCAGACGCATAGACACACGCGCACACACACGCACACACACGCACACATGCACACATGCACGCACGCACACGCACACAACATATTCACACACACACGCACGCATACATTCACACACACACACACACACACACACATATATATACAGTACACACACACACACACACACACACACACACAAACACACAAACACACACACACACACACAACCACACACACACATACACACACACACACACACACACACACACACACACACACACACACACACACACACACACACAGTATGAATGTCAGCGTTGTGTATTTATTGATGACATCCGAAAGAGACAGAGAGACGGACATAAAGAGAGAGGAAAGAGAGAGAGGCAAGGACAGGGAGATAATCAGTTAGAGAGAGAGACAACGAAAGAGTGAGACTGAGAGAGAGACGAAGAGGGATAGAGTGGAGAAAAAGAGAGAGAAAAGATAGAAGAGAGAGACGGACAGACGGACA
Source organism: Monoplex corrugatus (assembly GCA_030674185.1). NCBI lineage: Eukaryota > Metazoa > Mollusca > Gastropoda > Littorinimorpha > Ranellidae > Monoplex > Monoplex corrugatus. The sequence goes on along the minus strand of CM060308.1, from coordinate 102,951,314 downwards.
GACAGACAGACAGACAGACAAAACGTAGTGAGGGACAGAATGTGTGTTTGAAAGAGAGAGGTGGAGAAAGCGAGCGACAGAAAAAGAATGACAGACACTAATAAAAGAGAAATACAGAAAGAAAGTGAGAGAGACAGAAAGAGTTAAACAGAGAGAGAGTGAGAGAGAAAGACAGGGTGAGAGAGAGAAAGTCAGACAGACAGACAGACAGACAGACAAAGAGTGAGAGCGCGAGACTGAGATAGAGTCAGAGAGAGTGAAGCATAGAGAGAGGCAGAGAACAAGTGAGAGACATGCAGAAAAGGTGAAGAGAAAAATAGAGAGCGAGAGACAGAGAGAGAGAGAGAGAGAGAGACGGGAAAGGGGGAGGGGGCGTCCGTCAGATCATGAACAGAACATGTCTTCCCGTAATGAGTCATTGCCCAACGCTCTGACAGAGCGAGATCAGCGCTGACAGGCCACAACAGCAAAAAGTGCCGGGGCTCCCTTTACCAGTGGGGTCAGAAATTGACACAGCCATTTGCTTGTCCAACACAAACTGTCCGATTTGTCCAGCACTAAGTGCACACCACCCGTCTCCCTCCTCTCATTATTTACCCCCTTCTGTCTCGGAAACGAAAATCAAAACGGCCAAGCCATACTGATATTCTTCCTTTTCTTACTTATCTACATCACGAATTGTCATTCACGCGACATAGACCCTTTGTTGAAGATGTAGACGTTTTGCATGTATTTAAACTTTAAGTCTGATACAGATGATTTTGTTTTGCTAATACGTTTATCGTTGTAATTTGTTGAAAACGACTACGAAGAAATTTGAGAGAGAGAAAAAATAAAACACAAACAACAACAACTAAAATCTGAGAGTGTATAAATCAAATGACTGTATTGTTTAAAAACATATAAGCGATTAGTTGACATGATTTATGTATGTAAATTTTGCTCAACCCATTGTATAGAAATCTTGTTCGTTTTTTTTGTTTGGTATTTTCTATGATAATGTAATAATATTCATCAAATATTGTCCTTATTTGTGTCTTGTCAAAAACGAATTAAAAATAAGTTTGAAAATGTATGTATGTGTATGTATGTATGTATGTATGTATGTATGTATGTATGTATGTATGTATGTTGTATGTATGTATGTATGTGCGTATGTATGTATGATGTAGGTATGTATGTAGGTAGGCAGATAGGTATGTAGGTAGGCAGGTAGGTAGGTAGGTAGGCAGGTAAGTAGGTAGGCAGATAGGTAGGTAGGTAGGTAGGCAGGTAAGTGGGTTGGCAGGTAGCTAGGTAGGTAGGTAGGCAGGTAAGTAGGTAGGCAGGTAATAGGTAGGTAGGTAGGTAGGTAAGTAGGTAGGCAGGTAAGTAGGTAGGCAGGTAAGTAGGTAGGCAGGTAAGTAGGTAGGTAGGCAGGTGAGTAGTTAGGCAGGTAAGTAGGATAGGTAGGTAGGTAGTAGATAGGCAGGTAAGTAGGTAGGTAGGTAAGTAGGTA
>CM060308.1:102934816-102944816 GCA_030674185.1 Monoplex corrugatus | reverse complement strand
CCACATGATTACAGTCATGTGATTATTGCCACATGATTACAGTCATGTGATTATTGCCACATGATTACTGTCACGTAATGACTGTCACATGATTACTGTCACAAGATTACAGTCAAATGATTACTGTCACATGATTACTCTCATATGATTACTGCCAAATGATTGCTGTCATATGATTACAGTTACGTGATTACTGTCAAATTATTGCTGTCACATGACTACTGTCACATGATTACTGTCACACAATTGTCGTCACGTGATTATTGTCAAACGATTAGTGTCACATGACTACTGTCAAGTGATCAGTGTCAAGTGATTTTTGTCACGTGATTAGTGTCACATGATTACTGTCAAATGATTGTTGTCACATGTATTACATGATCCACATGATTATTGTGGCAATGAACATTTTCAGATGATTACTGTCACATGATAATGGTCGCATGATTGTTGTCACATGATCATGGTTGCATGGTTGCCATCACATGATTAGTATCACATGATTACTGTCACGAGATTACTGTCACATGATCATGGTCATATGGCTACTGTCGCATGATTATCGTCACATGGTTACTTTTACATGATTATCTTCACATAATACATATCACGTAATTGCTTTCAAATGACTGTTGTCACATTATCACGTCACATAATCATTGTCAATGTCACTCATGATCACCGTCACATATCACGTCACATGATCACCGTCACATGATTACCGTCACATGATTACCGTCATATGATTACTAACAAACCAAAGGTTACATCATGGTGTCTACTCATCTTCCACACCGCTTTACAGTCCACAATTCTGAACATGGCCAAGTACTGATACACAGATGGCTGAAATGAACATTTACAACCAGACTGAAACTACAACACTGGATTAGAAAGTGACGTCATCTCTCTGTACAACCCTGCCTGTTAGTGTGTATAACCTGGAGTCATGCCCCCTGATCTGTCAACCTGAACACCAAGCCACAGTAAGAACTATTCCCTGTTTTCCACGCTGAAAACAAAACACTGGTTGGTTGTTACCATATGAGTGGTACTTCTTCTTCTGGAACGACCGGGGAAGATGGCCAGTTGGGGAGGGTTTGGGTAAACAGACATAGCTATCGTAGTAAACACACGTGTACATAAAAAAGGTTTTGTGTAAGCAGACCTAGTGATCATGGTAAACAGATGAAAACACGAAAAGCTGCCATTAATTCTGTTTGCTGGGGAGTTATGCAGAATTGACAGGAGAGTGTCAGTACATTGCTTCTTCTTCTTCTCCTTTCGTTTACCTCTCTGCCAGTACCATCATGGTTGGTGCCTGGAGAAAGAGTTGATGATCAGCACAGAGCTGAAAGGCCTGAAGTGGAGAAATGCCTCACGTACAATGTCGGATTTCTTTTTCACCATCGACCGACGCCTTCCGTGGTCTACAACTCGCTTCATATTATCTGTCTGCACAGAGAGAAAGCGAGAGACAGGGAGAGAGAGATGACTACAGATAGATAGATAGATAGATAGATAGATAGATAGATAGATAGATAGATAGATAATAGATAGATAAATAGATAGATAGAAGAATAGATAGATAGATAGACAGATATATAGTTAGATAAATAGATAGTACATAGATACATAGATACATAGATAGATAGATAGATAGCTAGATAGACAGATAGATAGATAGACAGATAGATAGATAGATAGACAGATAGATAGTTAGATAGATAAATAGATAGATACATAGATAGATACATCGATACATAGATAGATACATAGATATAAAATACATAGAAACATAGATACATAGATAGATAGACAGATACATGTAGATAGATAACGTGGACTGGATCAGATTGAGTTGGATTGTATTGGATGAGAAGAGACTAAACTATAAGAGACAGGACGAGACGAAATAAGATAAGATAAGACAAGACAAGGCAAGACAAGACAAGGCAAGGGAAGACAATGCAAGGAAAGGCAAGGCAAGGCAAGACAAGGCAAAGGCAAGGCAAATGAGATTAAGATAAGATGAGATAAGATAGCTAAATATACGTTGTTATATGCTTGTTGAGCCGTGTGGTGGGGTAAATGTGGTCAGATGTTCAGACTAGTTCATTCTCTGCTGATGAATGTAATGGGGGACTGGAGTTGTTTCTGTCGTTTTTCTGGTGTTGTTGATCATATCATGCCCGCTCTTGTATCGTGTATCACAAATTGTAATATGTGCTCCTGGGGTTTGGTGGAGTCCATGTCTAGCAGCAATAAGAGTTCAGGGTGGATATGTACTCTGACATTAGTACATGACTGTTAGTCTTCACGGCCGACTTGGATGGACGAATCCAAGTCATGGCAATGAGATGTTATTGCAAAACACTTAACATCAGATGCACTGATCATATCATAGATGAACATGTACGCCGAACTATCAAGCAGCTCACTGGGCTGTATGAAGACCTGCTGACGGTTCAGAAAAGAAAACTACGCTGATATGGCAATGGAGCAAGATCCTTTGGCCTTGGTAAAGAGAGACAGACGAGAAGACAGAAAGAAATCAACGTTGGATTGTCAACGTTGCAGAATGGACAGAAAAAAACCATTTGCAGAGACCCAAGCTTTGGCGCACAACCGACAAAGCTGAAAGAATATGTCACTTTTTAGTTTCAGTTTCTCAAGATGACGTCTCCGCGCTCAGAACGAATTCCATATGCACTAACGTCACAGGTGCCATGTGTATGGTGATCATGGCACGAGCCTTAAGCCTGTACATAGACCCATGAGCTGGCCAGATCCTGAGGCCCTACCTAGACTATGTTTTACCTAGTCTATATTTTATACTGGTATTTCATCAGCCCACCGCTGGAATAAGCTTGGTTACATGTAAATGGCATGTGCATATGCGCATGTGTGTATCTTACCTTCAAAAAAGGAACATACATATAAAGTAAATAAATAAATAATAAAAGGTATGAATCACAACACAACCCCCTCCCCCCAGTCAATGCCTAAATGCTCAGCTGTCTATCAACTGGATGAAGACAATATTTTCTTAATCATAGATAGGTATATAAGTAAGTGAGTTAGAAAGTAAGTAAGTAAGTAAGTGAGTGGGTGAGTGAGTGAGTGGGTGAGTGAGTGAATAAGAAGTGAGTAAGTAGGTGAATAAATCAATACAAAATATAAGAGTATGTAGATAAATAAACAGGTAAGAGATGAAAATAACAAATAACAGTAAATCTGTCGCATAGTTGTTAAGGGAGACGCTCCAATGATGCTTCAAGGAGTTAAAAAGTCGAAGATGAATATGATTGGTCTCTAGACACGTTGTCATGGTTTCCATCCCATGATACATTGCAGGGAGCAGAGGAGAGGCAGTGTGTTTACTGTGCTCTATTCTGTTGACTTTGTATCTGATGACAAAAATTAGATTTGTCCAAATTGTCTGCACTTGTGCCTTCTATTTCCCCAATCTAACTTTTCATATATCAGTTCATGTTTTGTGCATGAGCAAGTCTATTTTTGTTCTCTTAACTCTCACACAGTAACCGCTTAAGGTCTGGCTTTTTCTGTGGAAAAAAGAATGAAAGGGAGAGAACTCGGCTATACCAAACCTGTGTGGGTAATTTAGTCGTACAGCAGATGTGCACCAGACATTTACAGAACTGGTTCCACGCGTATGGCCGTCCGTCAGAGCTTTCACTGTATGTGTATAATTTTACGTCAGTATGTTGATTTTCTGAAAACAGTCCCAGCACCTGCCGTCATTTCTTGAACTGCACTTTCCACAATACTGAACAATGAATGAATATTTTACCCACTTTTTTAGAAATGTAGATAAAAGCTGCCGAACATTTTGTCTCAGACTGCACGCATAAAAATCAGACAGTCTGTATGTAGACTGACCTGGCTTTTGTTCTTCTTTAATTGATGTCAGTTAGTCTTCAAATACTGGCAGATTTGGGTCGAGCGCATATGGAATTGTCGGCATATGATGAGTGTCTCTTGAACAAACTCCAAATTCCAAACTGTCAAACCCATGGTTCAAAGAAGGAAAGTTGACACAGGGATCAAAAATGCATAAGTTCACTGACACAGGGGAGGTCATCACATGTCTATTTATAACTAACAACAGGGGAGGTCACCATAACAGTCCATTTATAACTAACAACAGGGGAAGTCATCATGACAGTCTATTTATAACTAACAACAGGGGAGGTCATCACAACAGTCTATTTATAACTAACAACAGGGGAGGTCATCACAACAGTCTATTTATAACTAACAACAGGGGAGGTCATCACAACAGTCTATTTATAACTAACAACAGGGGAGGTCATCGCAACAGTCTATTTATAACTAACAGCAGGGGAGGTCATCACAACAGTCTATTTATCACTAACAACAGGGGAGGTCACCACAACAGTCTGTTTATAACTAACAACAGGGGAGGTCACCACAACAGTCCACTTGTAACTAACACTAGGGGAGGTCACCACAACAGTCCACTTGTAACTAACAACAGGGGAGGTCACCACAACAGTCTATTTATAACTAACAACAGGGGAGGTCACCACAACAGTCTATTTATAACTAACAACAGGGGAGGTCATCACAACAGTCTATTTATAACTAACAACAGGGAGGTCACCACAACAGTCTATTTATAACTAACAACAGGGGAGGTCACCACAACAGTCCACTTGTAACTAACAACAGGGGAGGTCACCACAATAGTCTATTTATAACTAACAACAGGGGAGGTCACCACAACAGTCTATTTATAACTAACAACAGGGGAGCTCATCACAACAGTCTACTTATAACTAACAACAGGGAGGTCATCAGGGATATTATGTACACATAGATTATGTCTGTTATGTACACATAGATTATGTCTGTTATGTACACATAGATTATGTTTGTTATGTACACATAGATTATGTCTGTTATGTTATATTACACATAGATTACGTCTGTTATGTACACATAGATTATGTCTGTTATGTACACATAGATTATGTCTGTCTGTTATGTAATAAAAGATTATTCTGTTTATGTATACATAATTATGTTTGTTATGTACACATAGATTATGTCTGTTATGTACACATAGATTATGTCTGTTATGTACACATAGATTATGTGTGTTATGTACACATAGATTATGTCTGTTATGTACACATAGATTATGTCTGTTATGTACACATAGATTATGTCTGTTATGTACACATAGATTATGTCTGTTATGTACACATAGATTATTGTGTGTTATGTACAAATAGATTATGTGTGTTATGTACACATAGATTATGTGTGTTATGTACACATAGATTATGTCTGTTATGTACACATAGATTATGTCTGTTATGTACACATAGATTATGTCTGTTATGTACACACAGATTATGTCTGTTATGTACACATAGATTATGTCTGTCTGTTATGTACACATAGATTATGTCTGTCTGTTATGTACACATAGATTATGTCTGTCTGTTATGTACACATAGATTATGTCGTCTGTTATGTACACATAGATTATGTCTGTCTGTTATGTACACATAGATTATGTCTGTCTGTTATGTACACATAGATTATGTCTGTTTGTTATGTACACATAGATTATGTCTGTTTGTTATGTACACATAGATTATGTCTGTTGTTATGTACAAATAGATTATGTCTGTTATGTACACATAGATTATGTCTGTGATGTACACATAGATTATGTCTGTCTGTTATGTACACACAGATTATGTGTGTTATGTACACATAGATTATGTCTGTCTGTTATGTACACATAGATTATGTCTGTTTGTTATGTACACATAGATTATGTCTGTTTGTTATGTACACATAGATTATGTCTGTTTGTTATGTACACATAGATTATGTCTGTTTGTTATGTACACATAGATTATGTCTGTTTGTTATGTACACATAGATTATGTCTGTTTGTTATGTACACATAGATTATGTCTGTCTGTTATGTACACATAGATTATGTCTGTGATGTACACATAGATAATGTCTGTTTGTTATGTACACATAGATTATGTCTGTCTGTTATGTACACATAGATTATGTCTGTTTGTTATGTACACATAGATTATGTCTGTTTGTTATGTACACATAGATTATGTCTGTGATGTACACATAGATTATGTCTGTGATGTACACATAGATAATGTCTGTCTGTCATGTACACATAGATTATGTCTGTCTGTTATGCAACACATAGATTATGTATGTTTGTTATGTACACATAAGATAATGTCTGTTTGTTATGTACACATAGATTATGTCTGTCTGTTATGTACACATAGATTATGTCTGTTTGTTATGTACACATAGATTATGTCTGTGATGTACACATAGATTATGTCTGTGATGTACACATAGATAATGTCTGTCTGTTATGTACACATAGATTATGTCTGTCTGTTATGTACACATAGATTATGTCTGTTTGTTATGTACACATAGATTATGTCTGTTTGTTATGTACACATAGATTATGTCTGTCTGTTATGTACAAATAGATTATGTCTGTCTGTTATGTACAAATAGATTATGTCTGTTATGTACACATAGATTATGTCTGTTATGTTATATACACATAGATTATGTCTGTTATGTTATATACACATAGATTATGTCTGTTATGTTATATACACATAGATTATGTCTGTTATGTTATATACACATAGATTATGTCTGTTATGTACACATAGATTATGTCTGTTATGTTATGTACACATAGATTATGTCTGTTATGTTATATACACATAGATTATGTCTGTTATGTACACATAGATTATGTCTATCTGTTATGTACACATAGATTATGTCTGTTATGTACACATAGATTATGTCTGTGATGACAGCCAAGGCATCTTAGCTACACAGACCATTTCTGTCTCTATATAACCACAGAATCTGATACAGACACAAGTTATTTCTGTCTGAGTTCAGCCAAGGGATCTTACGTCTACATGGACTGTTTGTGTCTGTTGTGACGACCAAGGAATCTGATACAGACACAAATTATTGCTGTCTCTGATGAAAACCGAAAGATCTGTTTCAAACAGACCATTTTTTTGTCTCTGGTAACAGCCATGGAATCTGATAGAGACATGGACTTTGTCTGTCTGATCAAAAGCAAGGGATTTTATGTATATATAGTTTATTCCTGTCTCTGGATCATCCTTATATACGTCTGCTGTCTGATGGTGTGGTCAGAGTCTGATGGCACATCGGTGAGCGCCCCCTGTTGACGCTCTATGTACACGCAGTTTGCACAAGAAAGTTGTTACTGCCTACTGACTTCCAGACATCAACGATTGCTTGAAATGTCCCCCAGGAACTTGGTGCACTGGTGAAATACCGGGAATGTTTGTTGAATGTGAAAAAGTGAACTTTTCTAAGTCTGTAGTTTTCGCCAGTTTCTATACGCTTTTAATCCGTTGAAAATCTGTAGCTTTCGCCAGTTTCTATACGCTTTTAATCCGTTCAAAGTCTGTAGTTTTTGCCAGTTTCTGTACGCTTTTATTCCGTTGAAAGTCTGTAGCTTTCGCCAGTTTCTATACGCTTTTAATCCGTTCAAAATCTGTAGATTTCGCAGTTTCTATACGCTTTTATCCGTTCATAGTCTGTAGTTGTTGCATTTCTATACGCTTTTAATCCGTTCATAGTCTGTAGTTGTTGCCAGCTTCTATACACTTTTAAACTGTTCAAAGTCTGTAGTTTTGCCAGTTTCCATATGCTTATAATCCGTCGGGCCGTCTTCCAGTCTGACTGTTGTTTCAAGTCTGCCATGACAAACGCTTCAGGTTTGCAGCCTCCAGTCCACCCAGCTGTGAACTGTTACCTGATCCTGCTCAGGGTTGGAAAAGGTAACGCAAAGACAGGAGATGGGTGCATATGAACCACATGACTTAAATGGCCCGTTAGTCAGGTGGTTAGAGCCCGGATATGATAATGCAGAGATCCTGGGTTCCATCCTCGAGCGGGCTACAGTTTGAAACATTGGCTTCCTGGGTCTGTTGATAGAGTGGATCAGCATCTGATGTCTCCAGTTCATTTGGCCCGTTAGCTCAGGTGGTTAGAGCCGAATATGATAATGCAGAGATCCTGGGTTCCATCCTCGAGCGGGCTACAGTTTCAAACATTGGCTTCCTGGGTCTGTTGATAGAGTGGATCAGCATCTGATGTCTCCAGTTCATTTTCAGCTGCTTCAGCATAAAAACTGCCCACATTATTGCTCTGTTCTTCTGGTGGTGTTAGCCGAAGTTTTTTATAAACCCTATCCCTACCCCACCCCACCCCACATCATTCCTAATTCCAGACCTTACCAGCGCATGGGGTTTTACACAGGTTTCAAGGAGTATGCTAGACAATTACTGGCAGATCTTGGTGCAGTGGAGCGCATAAGGAATTGTCTGTGTACGACAAATCCCGCTAGAAGAAACTCCGAAGTCAGTTGACTTCGTAGTGAGTCGTTTTATTCCCCATTTCCCAGAGAACCAGACAAAGGGCCATAAATCCGTATCCAGGCAACCAGAGAAAGGGCCATACTGAGCGAGAGCGTTGAGAACAGAGGAGGCAGCAGGAGTCATGAACTGTGAGCATGGCCGTGGGTTACGGCCCTAAACCTGTCTGATTCCCTCCCCTTCATGACGTCACCACCTGTTGCAGTTGGGTCTGGAATTTGCTTCGGGTTTGTTCAAGAGGGATTCATGGCATTGGGACAATTCCATATGTGCTGTGCCCAAATCTAACAAATGTTTATCTGGCAGATTCTCTGAGCCTAGCAAAACTCTATGCGCTGCAAGGTCTTGAAATAAGGAGGAGGAGAAGGGATCTATGACACACTAAGCTGACACCACCAGAATGATGGAAACATTAAGACGGGCAGCCAACAGGACAGTTTTTAATGTGGGGGCTGGAATTGGACTCGAGATATAAGAACTGTAGTCCGCAGCTCTGTCAAAAGAACCAGCCAATCCTTCAAAAAGCCTGAACCACCGGAGACTTGAACCGTCAACTCTTGCGTTATGAGCGTGGGGCTCCAGCAAGTGAGTTGACCTTTGGACTCCTGTACTCTTTTCCACCAGTATCCAGCATTGTCAACCATGTTAAATCAAAACTTAATCTTTTGACTCCCTTGCCCTATACACCAGCTTCCTGCAGGAAGCTAGTGGATAGGGTAAGGGGTCAAAGGGTTAAGTCTTTTTGCGGTTAGTGGATAGAGTGCAGGAGTCAAAGGGTTAATGGGGTCACTGACATGTATATAAGATTGGACTGGGATTGGACTGGATCGGCCATGTACGACACAATTATTTGTATGCATATTTTTACCATGATACTGGATTTCTTGAAAGAATTTTGCCAGCAACAACTGTGACTGTTCTTCACAGGGAAAATGCGTCGCCAGAGAACGGCGCCACCTTTTTTCGTGTATGTACGTAGTTTTCTTACAGACTTTTATCAAAGACAACTTTCTGTTGGCATGGGGGTGTCCATTCCAGATGTGCTGAATGTTTGCTGCATACGGGAACTCAGTATAAGTAGTATTCCCACCTTCTGGAAATTCTGTGCTAGAAATTTCCTCTTTTTTTGTCACTCACTTTGCTTTCTGTCATTTCTTCCTATCATTCTCTGCCTTCCTGCTTCATTCATCTGTATGTGTTGGATAAAGTCGTACACACTTTCTTTTAGGGTTGATAATTGGATACATCTACCAAGCGCATTTTTGGCTCTTGGGAAATAAGATGTGCGGAAGCACTTTTAGGTCATACAGGCCTGTTTTCATATATATTTCAATCTGTATTCAGGTTTATTTTTTAAATCCCCTGTGTGATAAATGGGATAGAGTGATCAACGCTACAGACATCTGCTCAGATTATGTGCGCGAATGCATTGATATGTGTACTTTTGTTTTTTGTTTTTTCCTGTTGAAGTATTGTGTATGTTTTGAAACAGTTATAGCCTTGATATG
>CM060308.1:102914816-102929816 GCA_030674185.1 Monoplex corrugatus | reverse complement strand
TGGTGTGTTGTGTTTGTGTTCTTTTGTGTGTGATGTGTGTGATGTGTGTGTGTGTTGTGGTGTGTCTGTGTGTGTGTGTGCGTGCGCGCGCGCGCGTGTGTATGTGTATATATATATATGTGTGTGTGTGTGTGTGTGTGTGTGTGTGTGTGTGTGTGTGTGTGTGTGTGTGTGTGTGTGTGTGTGTGTGTGTGTGTGTGTGTGTGTGTGTGTGTGTGTGTGTACTGATGCAATGTACCACATGCATGTGGAGGCACAGACCAGACCCTGGCCGCTGTGTGAAAGGAGCTGACTCTGACTGAAATGGATCATGGTTTGTGCAAGACATTGACACAAGATCACAGACAGGGGGTAGACGACAGTTGCAGAGAGATGGGGGGGAGGGAGGGGGAGGGAGAGAAGAAGGAAAGCAGTTTACACAGAGATAAACGAACACAGAAGATGAGAAGGAGTAAAAATGCTGGAGAGAGATAGGAGCGAGAGCGACAAGTTGAGAAAGAGACAGAGAGAAAAAGAGAGAGAGGGCGAGAGAGAGAGAGAAGGGGAGAATGAGTGAAAGAGAGAGAGACAGAGAGAGAGAGTGACAGAGAGAGAGAGAGTTCAAACGTCAAGCTTTAAAATACGTTTTAACTCAAGGATAGTAGCATTAGGTCGTTTGTATCTGTCTTACAGCTAGTCTAAGAGAAAGAGAGACAGACAGACAGACAGACAGAGAGCAAAAGAGATACGGCAGGGTAGAGACAGAGAGCGGGAGAGAGAAACAAAAAGAGTGAGAGAGAGAGTGACTGGGTGGGTGAAAGAGAAAGAGAACGGGAGAAAGAAAGAGAGAGAGAGAGAGAAAGAGAGAGAGAGAGAGAGAGAGAGAGAGCCTGGTACATATAGAGATGGGAGAAATAGAAAGAAAGAAAGAAAGAAAGAAAGAAATAGAAAGAAAAAGACCCAGAGACAGACAGAGAGGGAGACACACAGAGCGAGAGACAGAGAGAGAAAAAGAGAGACAGAGACACAAAGAGAGACACACAGAGAGAGAGACAGAGATACAGAGAGACATACAGACAGAGACAGACGTCCAGACAGAGACAGACATACAGACAGAGACAGACACAGAGAGCGAGAGACAGAGAGAGACAGAGACACAAAGAGAGACACAGAGAGAGAGAGACAGAGATACAGAGAGACATACAGACAGAGACAGACGTCCAGACAGAGGCAGACATACAGACAGAGACAGACACAGAGAGCGAGAGACAGAGAGAGAAAAAGAGAGACAGAGACACAAAGAGAGACACAGAGAGAGAGAGACAGAGATACAGAGAGACATACAGACAGAGACAGACAGTCAGAGAGACAGAGACAGTTGACACAGAGTCAACGAGCCGCTGCCTGAAACATCTTGACAATCATTTTCTCTATACATCAAAGAAAGTTTTCAGACGAAGTTGACCGTCTCACCAAGGCAGCATCACGATGGCCACAAAGTTGTACAGGCACCAACATTATACATGCCATAGAACGGATCCCAGATCATCGCAGCAAACACCTTACTGACTGTAACTTTCATTTTCTATCCGCTGGCATCAGGAGGTGTCGCGGACGGAGGGGAGGGGGGTGGATGAAACTGCCGGACAGACCAATCGCCGTGGTGTAGTGGTTAGCGCAACGGACTACAGACTAGAAGGCTGTGGGTTCGAATCCCCATCAGCCCCTTCAAAAAATCATTGTGGGATTTTTCGTCTCCAACCTGCTCTTGTCCAGAGTTGAGCGTGCTATAGGTTTATTGGGAAGACTGGGACCACACAGTCGAGTTTCATCCACTTCACGGATGCGTCATTGAGGATGTTGATCAAATCTTCTGACCAACATCGCACGTGTCTGTATTTCTCGGGCCTGGTTGAAGTCCAGATGTATTATGATAGTAAGCGTAGAGTACAGCCCTGTCACGCTGTGTCAGTCCTAGATGGAACTCCATAAGCGTCCCCATCGTATTATCATCATCATATTTTAAACACTGTGCAAACTTCTTTGGCCATTAAAGAGTCGTAGAATGTGGGACCAAAAAGATGAGAACAAAGGAAATTTCCTTAAGTGCAATGATCAAAAGAAAGAAAGAAACAACTCGCCGGTAGCTAAACAAGAAGCCTGGCGTAGAGTGATGTTGTAGATGTGTATTGCGTGTGTCACTCCATCTGTTCAACACTGCTGTGGTCTTCCTCTGGCTCTGAAGCCTGAGTATCTGGTGTAAGCTGGAAGGGCTGACTGGTTGACTGGTGTTGTAAGCTGGAAGGGCTGTCTGGTTGACTGGCATCTGGTGTTGTAAGCAGGAAGGGCTGGCTGGTTGACTGGCATCTGGTGTTGTAAGCAGGAAGGGCTGGCTGGTTGACTGGCATCTGGTGTTGTAAGCCGGAAGGGCTGGCTGGTTGACTGGCATCTGGTGTTGTAAGCAGGAAGGGCTGGCTGGTTGACTGGTGTTGTAAGCAGGAAGGGCTGGCTGGTTGACTGGTATTGTAAGCTGGAAGGTCTGGCTGGTTGACTGGTGTTGTAAGCTGGAAGGGCTGGCTGGTTGACTGGTGTTGTAAGCTGGAAGGGCTGGCTGGTCGACTAGTGTTGTAAGCTGGAAGGGCTGGCTGGTTGACTGGTGGTGTAAACTGGAAGGGCTGGCTGGTTGACTGGTGTTGTAAGCTGGAAGGGATGGCTGGTTGACTGGTGTTGTAAGCTGGAAGGGTTGGCTGGTTGACTGGTGGTGTAAGCTGGAAGGGCTGGCTGGTTGACTGGTGTTGTAAGCTGGAAGGGCTGGCTGGTTGACTGGTGTTGTAAGCTGGAAGGCCTGGCTGGTTGACTGGTATCTGGTGTTGTAAGCTGGAAGGGCTGGCTGGTTGATTGGTGTTGTAAGCTGGAAGGGCTGACTGGTTGACTGGTGTTGTAAGCTGGAAGGGCTGGCTGGTTTGACTGGTGGTTGTAAGCTGGAAGGGCTGGCTGGTTGACTGGTGTTGTAAGCTGGAAGGGCTGGCTGGTTGACTGGTGTTGTAAGCGGGAAGGGCTGGCTGGTTGACTGATGTTGTAAGCTGGAAGGGTTGGCTGGTTGACTGGTGTTGTAAGCTGGAAGGGTTGGCTGGTTGACTGGTGTTGTAAGCTGGAAGGGCTGGCTGGTTGACTGGTGTTGTAAGCTGGAAGGCCTGGCTGGTTGACTGATGTTGTAAGCTGGAAGGGTTGGCTGGTTGACTGGTATCTGGTGTTGTAAGCTGGAAGGGCTGGCTGGTTGACTGGTGTTGTAAGCTGGAAGGGCTGACTGGTTGACTGGTGTTGTAAGCTGGAAGGGCTGGCTGGTTGACTGGTGTTGTAAGCTGGAAGGGCTGGCTGGTTGACTGGTGTTGTAAGCTGGAAGGGCTGGCTGGTTGACTGGTGTTGTAAGCTGGAAGGGCTGGCTGGTTGACTGGTGTTGTAAGCTGGAAGGGTTGGCTGGTTGACTGGTGTTGTAAGCTGGAAGAGTTGGCTGGTTGACTGGTGGTGTAAGCTGGAAGGGCTGGCTGGTTGACTGGTGTTGTAAGCTGGAAGGGCTGGCTGGTTGACTGGTGTTGTAAGCTGGAAGGGTTGGCTGGTTGACTGGTATCTGGTGTTGTAAGCTGGAAGGGCTGGCTGGTTGACTGGTGTTGTAAGCTGGAAGGGCTGACTGGTTGACTGGTGTTGTAAGCTGGAAGGGCTGACTGGTTGACTGGTGTTGTAAGCTGGAAGGGCTGGCTGGTTGACTGGTGTTGTAAGCTGGAAGGGCTGACTGGTTGACTGGTGTTGTAAGCTGGAAGGGTTGACTGGTTGACTGGTGTTGTAAGCTGGAAGGGCTGACTGGTTGACTGGTGTTGTAAGTTGGAGGGCTGGCTGGTTGACTGGTGTAAGCTGGAAGGGCTGGCTGGTTGACTGGTGTTGTAAGCTGGAAGGGCTGGCTGGTTGACTGTGTTGTAAGCTGGAAGGGCTGGTTGGTTGACTGGTGTTGTAAGCTGGAAGGGCTGGCTGGTTGACTGGTGTTGTAAGCTGAAATGGCTGGTTGGTTGACTGGTGTTGTAAGCTGGAAGGACTGGCTGGTTGACTGGTATATGGTGTTGTAAGCTGGAAGGGCTGGCTGGTTGACTGGCATGTGGTGGTGTAATCTAGAAGGGCTGGCTGGTTGATTGATATCTGGTGTTGTAAGCTGGAAGGGCTGGCTGGTTGACTGGTGTTGTACGCTGGAAGGGCTGGCTGGTTGACTGGTGTTGTAAGCTGGAAGGGCTGGCTGGTTGACTGGTGTTGTACGCTGGAAGGGCTGACTGGTTGACTGGTATCTGGTGTTGTAAGCTGGAAGGGCTGACTGGTTGACTGGTATCCTGATCAGGTGACCAAAGCACTTCATCCGCTGTTGTGTGATAAAATGGTTGACAGGTGTTGTTCCAACCATCTTACGAATCTCTTGGTGTTTAATTAGTGTCTTCTGGCCTTACCTGCCGCTGTTCCTGGACATCTGATCTTACGCGCGTGATCTTTCTTTCAAGAGTTTTTTTTACAGTCCTTTTGTGTCTGTGATAAGTCAGTGTGGGCACAAAGTCTGTACTGATCAATCCAACTTGTATTTCTATAGACATGCCTAGGTGTTTTACAAGGGAGGGCGGAGGGAAGTTGGTAGTTTAGAACATGTACCATACATACTGTTCACATCTGTTGTCTAACTTGTTTGTATGTTTTTGCCACTGTGTTTTGTCCTAGCTCATGATCGCTTAGTTATAGTGCCAGTAGTAGTTCATTAGTTGAAACAAACGTGAAGAGGCAGGGTTTTTGCACGGCTGCCGGGTATAAAAACATTGGTGAGATAGGTTGATTTACCAGGTCCCTCCTCTTGAAGATCGATTAGCCTTCTTGCCTTTCTAAAGTCTTGGTAAGAAAATGAGACCCCTTTAAAAGCCAGTTAGCCTTCTTGCCTTTCTAAAGTCTTGGTAAGAAAATGAGACTCCTTTAAAAGCCAGTTAGCCTTCTTGCCTTTCTAAAGTCTTGGTAAGAAAATGAGACTCCTTTAAAAGCCAGTTAGCCTTCTTGCCTTTCTAAAGGCTTGGTAAGAAAATGAGACTCCTTTAAAAGCCAGTTAGCCTTCTTGCCTTTCTAAAGTCTTGGTAAAAAATGAGACTCCCTTTAAGCAGTTGCCTTCTTGCCTTTCTGAAAGTCTTGGTAAAAAATGAACTCCTTAAAAAGCCATTAAGCCTTCTTGCCTTTCTAGAGGTGGTAAGAAAATGGAACTCCTTTAAGCAGTTGCCTTCTTGCCTTTCTAAGTCTTGGTAAGAAAATGAGACTCCTTTAACAGGCCAGTTAGCCTTCTTGCCTTTCTAAGGCTTGGTAAGAATAATGAGACTCCTTTAAAAGCAGTTGTCTTCTTGCCTTTTAAGGCTTGGTATAGAAATGTAGCTCCTTTAAGCGTTTGCCTTCTTGCCTTTGTAAAGTTTGGTAAAAATGGTGTTGTGTGATCAGTGCCTGAGCTTTTATGAGAAATTGGTGAAAAAATTTGTTGAATATACTGGTGTGCGGTGTTGTGTAATATTGATTCTTGTTTTGTATGCATGCTCTTTTGGTGTTTCTTTCGATTTTATCTCGTGGTCAGGTCTCTGTTCGTTTAATAGTCAGGTCTGGCTCTGGTAGTAAGTATGGTCAAGGTTTTTGTTTCCATAGTGATACTTGGGTGTTTAGAATGTGTGTGTCGTGTGTGTGTGTTGTGTGTGTGTGTGGTGTTTGTTGTGTGTGTGTGTGTGGTGTGTGTGTGTGTGTTGTATGTGTGTTGTGTGTGTGTGTGTGTGTGTGTGTTGTATTGTGTGTGTTGTGTGTGTGTTTGGTGTGTGTGTGGTGTGTGTGTTGTGTGTGTTGTGTGTGGTGTTGTGTTGTGTTGTGTGTGTGTGTTGTGTGTGTGTGTTGTGGTGGTGTGGTGTGTTGTGTGTGTGTGTGTTTGTGTGTGTGTGTATGTGTTGTGTGTGTGTGTGTATTGTGTGTGTGTGTGGTGTGTGTGGTGTGTGTGTTGTGTGTGTGTGTGTGTGATGTGTGTGTGTGTGTGTTGTGTGTGTGTGTTGTTGTGTGATGTGTGGGGTTGTGGTGTTTGTGTGTGTTGTGTGTTGTGTGTGTGTTGTGTGTGTAGTGGTGTGGTGTGTGTGTGTGTTGTGTGTGTGGTGTTGTGTTTTGTGTGTGGTGTTGTGTTGTGTGTGTGTGTGTTGTTTGTGTATGTGTGTGTGTGTGTGTGTGTGTGTGTGTGGTAGTGTGTGTTGTGTGTGTATGTGTGTGTGTGTGTGTGTTGTGTATGCGTGCTTGTGTGAGAGAGACAAACAGAGAGAGTGAGAGAGACAGAAAGAGAGTGAGATAGAGAGAATCTTCCATTTTTTCTCCTAACTCGTCTTCTGCAATGGTTCTTTGTCATTAACCTCCACCCCCATCCTCACCCTCACCCACCCCCACCCCCACCCCCACCTGCTTCGTACACACCATCCATGTCAACTGTCCAACACACCTCCAAGCCCATTCAGACGAGGTCACCATGACAGCAAGGCATACAGGGCCACAAAATCTGGAACAATTTTCCACATTGCTACAATGATGAAAAATGGAGATAATTATGATGATGCTGAGGTGTTCCATTTTCGAACTGGGACTGCGTCATAGGGCTCTGCTCTACGTATTACTTACATAACGTATTATTTATATAACGTATTACTTTTATAACGTATTGCTTATAACGTGTTACTTATATAACGTATTACTTTTATAACGTATTACTTTATAACGTTTACTTTATAACGTATTACTTATATAACGTTTTACTTATATAACGTTTTACTTATATAACTTATTACTTATATAACGTATTACTTGTATAACGTTTACTTATATAACATTTACTTATATAACGTTTTACTTATATAACGTTATTACTTTATAACGTTTACTTATATAACGTTTACTTATATAACGTTTTACTTATATAACGTATTACTTGTATAACGTATTACTTGTATAACGTTTACTTATATAACGTTTTACTTATATAACGTATTACTTATATAACGTTTACTTATATAACGTTTACTTATATAACGTTTACTTATATAACGTATTACTTATATAACGTTTTACTTATATAACGTATTACTTATATAACGTTTATTTATATAACGTTTTACTTATATAACGTTTACTTATATAACGTTTACTTATATAACGTATTACTTATATAACGTTTTACTTATATAACGTATTACTTGTATAACGTATTACTTGTATAACGTTTACTTATATAACGTTTTCTTTTTAACTTATTACATATATATAGTATTACTTATATACCGTATTACTTATATAACGTATCACTTATGTAACGTATTATCTATATAACGTATCACTTATACAACGTATTACTTATACAGTAGTAGTAGGCCTCCTTCGGTCATGACTGACCATGGACAAAGTACATCCGTTCTAATGTCTAGATGGGCTGTCTGCTTGATCCAGTCTCTGTCGCAGCGGTCGCATGTGTATGCTGATGCTGGTCTGTTGGCTGTCATCCCTTTTCTGCGAACTCGCTTTTCTGCTGCAGCAGCTGACAGTTTGTCCTCACCAATCCGCAGCTGTTTCTTGAGAGTAGTTCTCCAGCTGTTGCGGTCGTCTGCGAGGTCCTCCCAGGACTCAGTGTTGATCTCAAGCGCCTTCATGTCACGCTTGCAAACGTCTTTGTATCTCAGCTGTGGGCGGCCAATGTTTCTCTGCCCTGTGGCAAGCTCACCATAAAGGATGTCTTTTGGGATGCGACCATCTTCCATGCGGCGAACGTGGCCCAACCAGCGCAGCCGACGCTGTCTCAGCATGGTATGCATGGTTGGGAGGCCAGCGCAGGTTAGGACTTCGGTGTTGGTCACCTTGTCTTGCCAGGAAATGCCAAGTATGCGCCGTAGGCTTCTCAGGTGGAAGGTATTGAGCCTTTTCTCCTGATGAGCATGCGTGGTCCACGCCTCGCTGCCATACAGCAAGGTGCTGAGGACACAGGCGTTGTATACAGCCATCTTTGTCTTTGTGGTCAGCTTGGGATTTGTCCACACCCTTTGTGTGAGGCGGGCTAGTGTTGTGGCTGCCTTCCCGATCCTCTTGTCGACCTCTGTGTCAAGGGAGAGGTTATCGGTGATGGTGGACCCAAGATATGTGAATTGATGGATGGCTTCAAGCTCGTAGTCATCAATGGTGATGGCTGGTGGAGATGGCGTGTCTTGGCCCAGGACGTTTGTTTTCTTAAGACTGATGGTCAGACCAAAATCTTTGCAGGCCTGGGAGAAGCGGTCCATTAGTGACTGCAAGTCCCGCTGAGTATGGGTCACAACTGCGGCGTCGTCGGCAAATAGCATGTCTCTGATGAGGGCTTCACGGACCTTTTGTCCTTGCTCTGAGGCGGGCGAGGTTGAAGAGCCTGCCATCTGATCTGGTCCGCAGGTGGATCCCTTCTTGCGCTGTGCTGAACGCATGCCTCAGGAGGAGAGCGAAGAAGATTCCAAAGAGGGTTGGGGCCAGGACGCAGCCTTGTTTCACACCGCTGCGTACGTCGAAGGGCTTGGAGAGGTTTCCGTTGAACTGCACCATCCCTTTCATGTTTGAGTGGAAGGACTCAATTAAGCTGTGCAGTTTTGGGGGGGCAGCCGATTTTTCGGAGAGCCCTGAAAAGGCCATCTCTGCTGACTAGGTCAAAGGCCTTGGTGAGGTCAATGAATGCCACATACAGGGGCATCCGCTGCTCTCTGCACTTCTCCTGGATTTGGCGAAGGGAGAAGACCATGTCTACCGTGGATCTCTCTGCTCGAAAACCACACTGTGATTCCGGGTAGACGCGTTCAACCAGTTTCTGCAGGCGGATTAGGAGGACCCGAGCATAGACTTTGCCAACAATGCTGAGGAGCGAGATACCTCTGTAGTTGTTGCAGTCGCTCCTTTCGCCCTTGTTTTTGTACAGGGTGACGATCTTGACGTCCCTCATGTCCTGTGGTACAGCTCCCTCATTCCAACACTGACAGAGAACTGCGTGCAAAGGGTGCAAAAGAGAAGTCTTGCAGTGCTTGATGAGGTCTGGGGCAAATTCCGTCGTTGCCAGGTGCCTTCCCTGATGCCAGGCTATCAAGGGCCTTACTGAGTTCGTCCGCAGTTGGCTCTGCGTCAAGTTCTTCCATTACCGGCATGCACTTGATGGCATCGAGGGCTAAGGGGGACACCATGTTCTGTGTGGAGTAGAGGTCGGAGTACTGTTCCGCCCATCTTTCCATCTGTTGGCTAGGATTGCTGATTACTTCCCCAGTGGAGGATTTGAGGGGGGCGATCTTGCTCTGTGTTGGTCCCAGTGCCTTCTTGATGCCATCATACATTCCTCGGATGTTGCCTCTTTCAGCAGCACTCTGTATCTCTTCGCTGAGCTCTGTCCAGTACTCGTTTGCGCAGCGCCTGGCGTTAAGCTGAACCTTACTTCTGGCAGCCCTGAGGATTTGCAGGTTCTTCTCACTGGGTGACCGCTTATACTTGGTGAGTGCGGCACGCTTGGCCTCAACAGTGGGAGTCATCTCTGATGATTTGGCCTCAAACCAGTCGTGGGACTTCACAGTTTTCTTCCCAAAGGTGGCCATAGCAATGCGGTGCATGGTGTCTCGTAGCGTTTCCCATCTCTCAGTGGCAGAGTCTCTGGGCTGCAATGCATCGTATTCTCTCTGAAAGGCCTCTGCGAACTGTTCTACAAGATCTGGCTGAGACATCTTGCTGACGTCAATGCGAGGGTTCCCTTGTTTCTTTGAGCAGTGGAACTTCTTTGGTTGTAGCCTGATCTTGCAACATACCAGAGAGTGGTCTGTGTCGCAGTCTGCGCTGTGATAAGAGCGAGTGTGGAGAACGTTTTTGATAGCGGCACGTCTTACTAGGATCAAATCCAGTTGGTGCCAATGTTTTGAGCGGGGATGCCTCCAGGAGACTTTGTGCTGAGGCTTCGTCTTGAAGAAGGAGTTGGCGATGCACAGTTCATGGCAGGCGCAAAACTCAAGCAGTCGCTGTCCATTCTCATTCATTTTCCCCACTCCAAAGGAACCGAGGCAGAAGGGCCATGAGTCATTGTCTGCACCCACTCTGGCGTTGAAGTCGCCCAGGAGAACAAGTTGTTCTGTCCTGGGGATGTTCCTTATGGTTGATGCAAGATTTTCGTAGAACTCATCCTTGGTGTCTGGAGAGGCGGACAGAGTTGGGGCATAAACGCTGATGAGAGTGACATAGCCTTCGGTGGTGTTGAGGCGGAGAGTCAAGAGTCGTTCTGAACCGCCGCTGCCTGGTTCAATCATGTTCAGCAGGCTGTTCCTTACTGCAAAGCCTACTCCGTGCTCTCTTGGGGCATCAGAACTCTTTCCTTGCCAGAAGAAGGTGTAGTCCCTTTCCTTTAGTGTTCCTGAGTCAGCCAGCCGTGTTTCCTTCAGAGTGGCAATGTCCACATTGAGCCTCTTTAGTTCGCTGTTTATGACGGCGGTTTTTCTGGCGTCGCTGATGTCTTGCAGATCTTGGGAGAGCCCAGGCATCATTGTTCGGACATTCCAACAGCCCAGTTTCACTGCTGATCCTTTTCCTGATCCGTTTCTTGAATTTGAATTTTTCTTTTTGTTTGGTGCGGTAATTAACGACCTGCTTGACAGATTTTCTCCTAATCTTCATGCACCCAATGAAGAAGGCAGGTCGTGGCGGGACAGCACCTAACTGGCTGGGGGCTGCCCAGCTTAGGTGGGCGGTAGCTGTCCAGTAAGACACGAAGGTCTCTCCCACCGTCAAAAGCAACCCCTGGCGTCAGCTCTACGCCAGTTGAGCAATGACTTATCACCGGTATCTGTTGCTTCCCGTGTTGTGCCGACACTAGTGTTAGTAGCGAGGCTGGAGTGTCCTCTCCAAGTCGTAGGTGCAGAGTGTTTGTGGATGAATGGACGGATGTAAGCCTGGGCAGTGTAATATGGAAGACAGGCTGTTGCCCATGCAACTTGTCCCCCCTCTCCACCTCGCTGACAGATCCAAAGGAACAGCAGGGCTGTTACGTTTTGGTGCCAACGCGGCCGCAGGAGCTGCCAGAAAGTGACAAAGTTTGCCATCCAACCGCCTTAGGGGCCCCACACCGGATTTACTGTCAGGGTTTACTCCCTTAGCTAGATGGCCGCGGGTAGCTCTCCAGAGCTGGCGCCCTTTGATGGATCTAATTTATTTCCAAGTACTTATACAACGTATTACTTATATAACATATTACTTATATACCGTATTACTTATATAACGTATCGCTTATGTAACGTATTATCTATATAACGTATCACTTATCCAACGTATTACTTATACAACGTATTACTTATATAACGTATTACTTATATAACGTATTACTTATATAACGTATTACTTATATAACGTATTACTTATATAACGTATCACTTATGTAACGTATTATCTATATAACGTATCACTTATACAACGTATTACTTATACAACGTATTACTTATATAACGTATTACTTATATAACGTATTACTTTATAAACGTATCACTTATGTAACGTATTATTTATAAAACGTATCACTTATATAACGTAATTCTTATACAACGTATTACTTATACAACGTATTACTTATACAACGTATTACTTATATAACGTATTACTTATATAACGTATTACTTATATAACGTATTATTTATATACTGAGCACACAGCATGCTCAGCTCTGGTGCAGGAGCTGGTTGCCGCCGAAAGAGCACTCAGTGATTTACAATTCTGGTACTCGAACCTCCAACTTTCAGATACTTGGTCTGTTACACTTACCACCCAGCAAGGCAAGTGGTTGAGAGGCAAGCTTAGATTGCGTGCAGCACTTTCTTGTTATTCCTGTGTCTGTATCAAAATCACTGGGACCACAGAGTCTCAAACTTGATGTGGTTCCTCGCGTTTCTTATCAGCTGACTGCCGTGATTGCTTCACTTCCGCAAACCATTGAAAGTTTGTCTCTCTTTCCACTGGCTATTCCTGTGTGCGTGTGTGCGTGCGTGTGTGTGTGTATGTCTGTCTGTCTGTCTGTCTGTCTGTGTGTGTATGTGTGTGTATCTGTGTGTGTGTGTCTGTGTGTACCCATATGTATGTTTGTGTATTTATGGTCTTTTTCTGTGTCTGTGTGTGTGTGTGTCTGTCTGTCTGTCTGTTTGTCTGTGTATCTCTGTGTTTATCTGTGTGTATCTGTGTGTGTATGTGTGTGTATTTGTGTGTGTCTGTGTGTTCACATATCTACGTCTGTGTGTTTATGCGTCTTTGTCTGTGTCTGTGTCTGTGTGTCTGTGTGTGTCTGTCTGTCTGTCTGTGTATGTCTGTGTGTATGTGTGTGTGTATGTGTGTGTATCTGTGTGTGTGTCTGTGTGTGCCCATATCTATGTCTGTGTGTCTGTGTGTGTGTCTGTGTGTGTCTGTCTGTCTGTCTGTGTATCTGTGTGTGTATCTGTGTGTGTATCTGTGTGTGTGTCTGTGTGTGTGTCTGTGTGTGCCCATATCTATGTCTGTGTGTTTATGTGTCTGTGTCTGTGTCTGTGTCTGTGTCTGTGTCTGTCTTCGTCTTGCTGTGTGTGTGCCTGTGTCTGTCTGTGTATCTCTGTGTGTATGTCTGTGTCTGTGTCTGTTCCTGTGTTTGATCAGTAGTCTGTGTGTGTGTGTGTGGTGTGTGTGTGTGTGTGTGTGTGTGTGTGTGTGTGTGTGTGTGTGTGTGTGTGTGTGTGTGTGTGTGTATGTGAATATGATGTCTGCGTGTCTTTGTGTCTGTGAGTGTACGTGTGTGTGTGTGTGTGTGTCTGTGTGTGTATGTGTCTGTGTGTGTATGTGTGCGTGTGTGTGTGTATGTCTGTGTCTGTGTCTATGTCTGCTGCCTGTCTGTTTGTCTATCTATATGTGTCTGTCAGTCTTTGATAACAACATGTGAACCAGACTTTCTAAGTCCTTATTTATGGATCTTTGTCATATTTTGGTCAAAGATGTGGACTGTTGACGACAAAGAAATGCAAAAGTTCTGAAGGTAAGGCGCCAAGGTCAAGGTCATACTGGCCAAAACGTGTACATAGAAATAATGTTTTGCAAGGAAAGTGTATGAACACTCTTTCTCCGGAACTTCCAGTCGTTGTAAACCTAAACTGATCAGTGAAAACGTATCAACTTTCATAGTTGTGCTCAGAGTTCATTTCGCCTTCTTTCTTCTAATAATGAGATGGCCTGAGTGTTCAGCCAAGCTGTATTCAACATGAACCAAATTGAAGGAGCTCACTTCCACGAAACATTATTTTCGTAATCAGCATTCATTTCACCTGCTTTCTTTTATGAGATGACCTAAATGTTCGTCTAGGCTGTACTCAGCATGAACCGAATGGAAGGAGCTCATTATCATCATCATCATCAGGTGCCCTGCCGCATGGCGTTGGAGATCATGGACTTCCATCTGTCTCTATCTCTCGTTGCCCCAAGCATCTCTCCCACCCCCCACCCCTCGTCCCCAGCCACTCTGCAAGTCCGTCCAGCATTCTCTCCCTGGGTCTACCCGGTGCTCTCTTTCCCTCCAGCTTTCCCGTTGTGACCAGGTGCTCCAAATCCCCCTTCCTCATAAAATGGCCTATAAATGTTGCCTGTCTTTTCCTATTCTTCCTTATGAGTGATCTACTTGTGTCTGCCTCCATTAAGACTGTCTCGTTTGTTTTCTTCGCTGTCCATGGAACTCTCAACATTCTTCTAGAAACCACATCTCGGCTCCCTCAATCTTGCTCACTTTCACGAAAATTTCATATCTGTAATTGGGGTTCATTTTGCCAGCTTTCTTCTATGAGATGGCCGAAGTGTTCAGCTAGGCTGTACTTAGCATGAACTAAACTGAAGAAACTCACTTCCATTAAACATGTCTTGTTGGCAAGGAAACAAGGTTGTGTTGTCCCTCTGGTTGTACTGGTTGATCATTCTTCGTCCTCTGGAAACATTCTCTTTAACTAATTCGATTGAGCACACACACACATATATGCACACACACGCACACAACATGTGCAGATACATACACACACGCATACACACATATGCATACATACATACACAGGCACGCGCGCACACACTCACATACACACACATATGTATACACACACATATATATATATACATAAATATATATAATAGATACATACATACATACATACATACATATATATATACGTAAATACACAACACACACTCACACACACACACACACACACACACACACACACACACACACACAACCACACACACCACCACACACACACACACAACACACACACACACACACATATCTCGCACATACACACACAACACACACACAACACACACTCTCAGACACATACGCGCACACACACACACACACACACACACACACACACACACACACACACCATACACACACATACACTCACACATACAATCACACACACACACACACACACACACACACACACGAACACACACACACACACGAACACACACACATACACACACACACACTGCACACACACACACAACACAACACACACACACACACACATACAGTCACACACACACACACACACACACACACACACACACACACACACAACACAACACACACACACACACACACACACACACACACACTCACACACACACACAACACACACACACACACACACACACACACACACAACGCACACACAGACACACACACACACACACAACACACAACACACACACACACAACACACACACACACACACACACAACACACACACACACACACACACACACACACACACACACACACACACTATCACCATTTTGTCATTTATCAAGATCAAAGACACCTTTGATGTCGCGTGAGAGTCTGCCATTTTTTTTAAAATATGACGTCAGTCTACATCCGGTCCTCATTCTTCAGGAAAAGTTGTCCAGGTTTTG
>CM060308.1:102904816-102909816 GCA_030674185.1 Monoplex corrugatus | reverse complement strand
GCGTGCGTAAGTGTATGTTCAGCGCTTAGATTTGATTTTTATCGAGATTTTGCGCTATATAAATATTGTAATTATTATAATTATTAGTTATGCAGGTTTTGGTGTTAGAAGATTTATTATATTATTATTTGTTATGTTTTTTTTATGTATGACGCAGGTAACTTGAACCGTTGGCAGATTCAGACAATGTCTGCCTTTCACAATATGAGTAACTGTTCAGGTTTCGACCGCAGATGGTTTGTTCTGTTTATAGCAAGAAGACTGAAGGCATGGTAATCAATAAAAAATAAAACAAAACAAAAAACAGAAATCCCCTCATGCAAAATAACAGCAAACTGCACAACTATGAGAGAGGTTGATAAGTTTAATTATCTTGGAACGGCCATCTCACCAGACCGCAGATGCACATCAGAAATAGCCAGCACAATCGGCCAAGCCAAAACAGCATTCAAGAAGATGAAAAGCGTTCTTACCAACAAATGCCTATCAATTTACATCATGCATACATACATACATACATCCGTACATACATACATACACGCATACGTACATACATACATACATACATGCATGCATACATACATACATACACACATACATACATACATACACACATACATACATACATATATACATACATACATACATATATACACACATACACACATACATACATATACATGCATGCATACATGCACACATACATACATACATGCACACATACATGCATGCATACATGCATGGGTGCATACATACATACGTACATACATGCATACATACGTACATACATACATTTATACATACATACATACATACATATATACATGCACACATACATACATACATACATACATGCATGCAGACAGACAGACATACACACATACATACACACATGCATTCATACATACCTACATTCATATATACATTAACACATCAACACGTTAATGCATACTTAAACGTACATTTGCACATAATACATACAATATTAACAAGTATGCACATGACGATAGGAGACTGTCATGTCTTGTTGATTGGCCATGATGGTTTCATCATCATCATCATCATCATCATCATCATCATCATCATCATCATCGTCATCATCAGGTGCCCTGCCGCATGGCGTTGGCGATCATGGACTTCCATCTGTCTCTATCTATCGTTGCCCCTAGCATCTCCCCCACCCTCCTCGTCCCCAGCCACTCTTCAAGTCCGTCCAGCATTTTCTCCCTGGGTCTACCCGGTGCTCTCTTTCCCTCCAGCTTTCCCGTTGTGACCAGGTGCTCCAAATCCCCCTTCCTCATAAAATGGCCTATAAACGTTGCCTGTCCTTTCCTCAATCTTCCTTATGAATGATCTACTTGTGTCTGCCTCCATCAAGACTGTCTCGTTTGTTTTCTTTGCTGTCCATGGAACTCTCAACATTCTTCTTAGAAACCACATCTCGGCTGCCTCAATCTTGTTCTGGCTTTGTTTGTTGCCCGTACACTCTGTAATTCTATTCACCTACCTCTTTGTTTATCTACACCTTTATTTGTTTACCTCCATTTTTCTAACCATTCACTTACCTACACTTTCGGTCACACCCCCGACCCTCACCTCTTGGCGATAAGTATGAGGAAGCTGAATTCACTCCCTTGATATATGTGGTGCATGGTGATCTCACACCTAAACTTAGGTGCACACTTCAGGCCATGCTTATCCCTTGATTTACATATTCAGTGATTTACCTGGCTGTCTAATGACTAGGTATCTAAGGTGACGGCTTTTCTACTTTGGTACAAACTAACAAGAACAAGATGAATGATGGTGACATAGTAACACACTCACCATGACTCCATCTTTTTTTTTTTTTTCTTTTTTTTTTCTTTCTTTAGTTTTTACTTACTTCTCTTTCTTTCTTTCTTTCTTTCTTTCTTTTCTGTCTGTCTGCTGTCTTCTCTCTGTCTGTCTGCCTGTCTGTCTGTCTTTCTTTCTTACTTACTTTCAATCTGTGTTTCTTTCTTTTTTTCTTTTCTGTCTTTCTTTTGTTTCCTGTCTGTCTGTCTGTCTGTCTTACTTACCATCTGTCTTTCTTTTCTTTCTTTTTTCTTCCTTTCTTTCCGTCTGTCTGTCCCTCTTCTATCTGTCTTTTTCTTCTTCTTACTGTTACTACTTACTTACTTACTGACTTATTACTTACTTACTTACTTACTTCTTTCTTCTTTCTTTCTTTCTTCTTTTCTTTTCTTTCTTTCTTTTTGTTTCTTTCTTTCTGTCTGTTCTGTCTTTCTTTCTTTCTGTCTGTCTCTTTCTTTCTTTCTTTTCTTTCTTTCTTTCTTTCTGTCTGTCTGTCTGTCTCTCTGTCTGTCTATTTGTCTTTCTTTCTTTCTTACTTACTTATTTACTTTTCTGTCTTCTTTCTTTCTTTCTTTCTTTATTCTGTCTGTCTGTCTGTCTGTCTGTTTGTCTGTCCGTCTTTCTTTCTGTCTGTCTTTCTTACTTATTTACTTTCTGTCTTTCTTCTTCCTCTTCTTCTCTTTCTTTCTTTCTTTCTTTCTGTCTCTCTATCTGTCTCTATTTCTTTCTTTCTTACTTT
Source organism: Monoplex corrugatus (assembly GCA_030674185.1). Lineage (NCBI taxonomy): Eukaryota > Metazoa > Mollusca > Gastropoda > Littorinimorpha > Ranellidae > Monoplex > Monoplex corrugatus. The sequence goes on along the minus strand of CM060308.1, from coordinate 102,907,241 downwards.
GTTACTCACTTACTTACATGTACTACTTATTACTTACTTTCTTCTTTCCTTCTTTTCTTTCTTTCTTTTCTTTTCTTTTCTTTTCTTTCTTTTTCTTCTTCTGTCTTTCTTCTGTCTGTCTCTTTTTTCTGTCTGTCTCTTTCTTTCTTTTCTTTCTTTCTTTCTTACTTACTTTTTTTTCTTTTCTTTTCTTTCTTTCTTCTTTCTTTCTTTTCTTTATGTCTGTCTGTCTTTCTGTCTTACTTTCTTTCTTTCTTTTCAGTTTATTTGACATTACTTTTTTGTCACAAACCGTGTGCTCAGTGCATGGAGAGAGTGGTGGACCTGTTCCTGAGTTCTTTTAATTTCTGTCCATACAGCTCACATGTAAAACCAGCAAGTCACCAGGATACCAGCAACTGTACAACTGTACATCACGTCTATTCACCAGCAATCAACAGCAAAGTCAAATATACAATCGTCAAAGAGTTCTCTAAGGTCACAAAGCATGTGGTTCGTCTGAGGCATGATTCCACACGTCCCCAGTGTTATCAGCATACATGTGCAGAATGTAGTGTTAGAATGGGAAAAGCCTTTGTGTGCTCTTGTCATGTTCATGATTTGTGTGTGCTCTGTGTCATGTTCATGATTTGTGTGTGGTCTGTGTCATGTTCATAATTTTTTCATCTTCATGATTTGTGTGTGCTCTGTGTCATATTCATTATCTGTGTCATGTTCATGATTTGTGTGTGCTCTGTGTCATGTTCATAGTTTTGTCATGTTCGTGATTTGTGTGTGGTATGTGTCATGTTCATTATCTTGTCTTGTTCATGATTTGTGTCGTGTTCATGCTATGATTTGTGTGTGCTCTGTGTCATGTTCACATTTTTTCATGTCATGATTTGTGTGTGGTCTGTGTCATGTTCATTATCTGTGTCATGTTCATGATTTGTGTCATGTTCATGATTTGTGTGTGCTGTGTCATGTTCATGATTATGTTGCTGTGTCCATGTTCATGATTAATTTTGCGTGTGTGCTCCGTGTCATGTTCATGATTTGTGTCATGTTTGATTTGTGTGTGCTCTGCTGTTCATGATTTGTTGTGCTCTGTGCCTGTTATGATTAGCTGTGTGTTGCTTGTGCCTGTTCATGATTAGCTGTGTGTGCTCTGTGCCCTGTTCTGATTAGCTGTGTGTGCTCCGTGTCATGTTCATGATTTGTGTCATGTTTGATTTGTGTGTGCTCTGTGCCTGTTCATGATTAGCTGTGTGTGTTCTGTGTCATGTTTTGTGATTAGCTGTGTGTGCTCTGTGTCATGTTCGTGATTAGCTTGTGTGCTCTGTGTCATGTTTCACGATTAGCTGTGTGTGCTCTGTGTCATGTTCGTGATTAGCTGTGTGTGCTCTGTGTCATGTTCACGATTACTGTGTGTGCTCCGTGTCATGTTCATGATTTGTCATGTTTGATTTGTGTGTGCTCTGTGCCTGTTCATGATTGCTGTGTGTGTCTGTGTCATGTTCGTGATTAGCTGTGTGTGCTCTGTGTCATGTTCACGATTTAGCTGTGTGTGCTCTGTGCCCTGTTCATGATTAGCTGTGTGTGCTCTGTGTCATGTACATGATTAGCTGTGTGTGCTGTGTGTCATGTTCGTGATTAACTGTGTGTGCTGTGTGTCATGTACATGATTAGCTGTGTGTGCTCTGTGTCATGTTCGTGATTAACTGTGTGTGCTGTGTGTCATGTACATGATTAGCTGTGTGTGCTCTGTGTCATGTACATGATTAGCTGTGTGTGCTGTGTGTCATGTTAATGATTAGCTGTGTGTGTTCTGTGTCATGTACATGATTAGCTGTGTGTGTGCTGTGTGTCATGTTAATGATTAGCTGTGTGTGCTGTGTGTCATGTTCATGACTAGCTATGTGTGCTCTGTGTCATGTTCATGATTAGCTGTGTGTGCTGTGTGTCATGTTCATGATTAGCTGTGTGTGCTGTGTGTCATTGTTAATGATTAGCTGTGTGTGCTGTGTGTCATGTTCATGACTAGCTATGTGTGCTCTGTGTCATGTACATGATTAGCTGTGTGTGCTGTGTGTCATGTTAATGATTAGCTGTGTGTGCTCTGTGTCATGTTCATGATTAGCTGTGTGTGCTGTGTGTCATGTTCGTGATTAACTGTGTGTGCTGTGTGTCATGTTAATGATTAGCTGTGTGTGCTCTGTGTCATGTTCGTGATTAACTGTGTGTGCTGTGTGTCATGTTAATGATTAGCTGTGTGTGCTGTGTGTCATGTTCATGATTAGCTGTGTTTGCTGTGTGTCATGTTCATGATTAGCTGTGTGTGCTGTGTGTCATGTACATGATTAGCTGTTTGTGCTGTGTGTCATGTACATGATTAGCTGTGTGTGCTCTGTGTCATGTTCATGATTAGCTGTGTGTTCTGTGTCAT